>CABHPQ010164220.1:0-42403 GCA_902168405.1 Peromyscus aztecus
TCTGACTTCTGGATAAATGCCTTACCACTGATCAAAATCCATGGTTTTTCATTTACTGACTCGATTAAATTTCACTCTACAATTCCGTTGGTATTCATATAAAATCAATGGTGATGATTATCAGGTACTTGTAAGTAGTCTGAATTGTGTATAGATTAGAATTTGCCAGCAATGATTACTTTGAAGCAACTTTTATTTGTGAAGAAATTGTAATATTATGGAAAAACCTTTTCTTCATTTCTTCAAGTAGGGAATACGTCATACATTTTTCTTCATTCTGATGGCAATTAATTAATTTATTCTTAGTTCAATGAAGAGCATTGCTAGAAAAGTCTGGCTAATAATAAATACTACCATTAAACATATATAGATGAATTTTTCAAAAAATATTTTAGTATAAATTCATATGTATATATATGAGACTATACATCACATAAAATGAATGTAGTTTTTGATAAATATTAGAGGAATAGACAAATATGATTATAAAATTGATGACACTTCTTACTAAATATTTAATGTCCTTAGTGTTTCAAAGAAATGTTTTAATTTTATATGAATGCATATAACTCCTCCTTATTTTGCTTTTAGAGACAGAGTTTCACTATGTAGACAAGGTTGATCATAAACTCAGTAATTCTCCTGCCTCAGCCTGAGTTTTTAAGTTACGGGTGTGTGCTACCATACCAAGTAGAGCGAATTTTAAGGTTCTTAGTTTCACATCCTATTGATCACAGTAATTTCTAAATTTCATCACTTGTTAATTTTTGCAATGTAAATACTCTGTCAGGGCACAGTTTAATCTACCGACATAATATTCCTGATTATGGACATCAAGAGAAGTTTAGTACCAAAGTAATTAGGATGATGCTTTAATAAACACAAATAAAAGAAGTAAATATGTGATGGCGATTAATAGTAAAGTGTAGTAAAATAGTAGTTCAGATACAAGGAGTGTAAGATGTAGTAAGACCCAGAAATGAAGCTCAGTAAGATCATGAAATTATATTCTCTGTCAGTAATGAAGGAAGCCATGAGAAAGATGGAAAGAATCATGGCTTTTTTAATAGTGTGACTTTTTGTTAGATATCCAGGTTGTATGCCATAGAGGAAATATCTACAATCCTTAAAATTCTTTTGTAAAAATTGTCTCACAATGACTGCAATCAGATTAGGGAAAGTTCTCATGCATCCCTAATGTGCTACCTGCAGAGCATGATGGAATCTGTCCTAGCAATGCCAATTCATTCTCTGCAACCGTATATTCTTATTTGCAAAATAATCATTCCTTAGTTCAGAATGCCGTTGAAGTCAGTGATACACAACAGAAGTTTTCAGCCGAAGGGCATTTGAAAACTTATTTTAGTCTGCAAAAAGGTTTAGTAGCAATCTGTCAGTTTAGCCAGCATGTTTAGATTTTTCAACATTATAAGCCTTACCTTCCTTCCTCAAATAAAAACAATTAGAAAAAAAACACAAACGTCACAAGCCATTTAATACTCATAAAAGCTGCTTGTTATTTAGCTTTAAAACTGGGCAGCTGAAGTAAATACCCATCTTGCTTTTAGAGTAATGGCAGTTTAAATGTGAGCACAGGGCAGAACAACCCCCGTAATTAACCACCTTGCTTTTAGAGCACCTTTCATCAGTGTGTATCTTTGAAGCAGAACTAAAAGGAAATAAAATGACTTCCAGTATAGCAACCATTTTTTTTCTCTTTTCAGGCAGTTTGTTCCAATTACATGCAGAAGACAGAACACCCAATGAGCTGAACTTTTCATGTTATTTTAATGCAGTAAAAGGTGGTTCTGTTTGTTGGCTTTTACGTTCTCTTTAATTTATGGCTACAAATTATTTGTACAAAGAATGTACATCTCTAGGTGTTTTGCAGATTTGGTTGTACTTGATTGTTACAAGTTGAAAATTAAGTTAGTTTGGTATAGGCATTTTACTAAGCAATTCAAATTTTGTTCCTGCATGACAGACCATCTACAAACAATGAAACATTGATTCTTGATTATGACTTACATGACCCTGAAGGAATGGGTCAACCTGGCTGAGACAAAACAAATGTAGTACCTCTGGCCAGATGTTCATCCCTGACTGGGAGAGTGATTTCTAAATGACAGACTGTACACTAGTTTAACTGTCAGATGTTCTGCCGAACAGTGCGGTCTCAAATCATAGCTCCCAAATTAGTGACTTCGAGTCTGAAGGAGCCTACAAAATAGACTGTATTAAAAGCCACCACTATCATTTATTAAAGTACTTTTTAGTTATAGATAAAGCACTTCGGTTTCCCTTGCTGCAAACTGCATTTACAATATTTTCAAACTAAGTCAATAAATAAGCATTTAGATTTCCGGGGGATCATCAATATTCAATCTATTATCATTAAACATTATTTGAACATTGATTTTTTTAAGTGATATCATTAGTTGATACTGAAAATCATCTTCTGAGGAAATTCTTATTGAAGAGCAAAAAAAAAGTTTTTCAAAACGCAGTTTATCAAATAGAATATTAACATTTACCTTGTTGAAAATAGTGTTTCCCTTCAATGTGCTCTGACCAGGGGAACACTTAAAGTCCAAATTTTGATTCTGTGTCAATATCATATCTGACTTGTGTCCACAGCACAGAGTTATGTAGCAACTTTTTGCTTACAAAACAAAGAGCTAAATATTCAGTCTATAGCCTGATTATATCCTCCACCCCCAATGTGCAGATTCTGTTTCTCTTTTCAAATATCTTTGGCTTGCATTGTCCAGTATTTTTTTTAAAAAAATCTATTTTCTTCTTCATATTCTCACAGACATCTCAGCATTTTATCCAGACCCACAAAACCTGACTCTTTTCTAGCGTCTTCCATGTTCCAAGACTTTCAAACTCTTTGTTCACCAACTTCCCTTGGTAGAAAATACCACAAAGAATTTCAGTTTCTCTCCCACTTTTGCACTGTCTAAAGACAAACCTCCCAGTTTAAATGTTCAAAGTTGGGGAGATTTGCTCAGAAGGTTTAGATTTGGGAAAAAGGAAATTCATTGTTGATAAATATAAAAAGCTAACAGAAAAAAAATACTTTCTATCGATTACTAGTAGCCGGATGAAGAGTTCTGAAACTGACTAGTTTGTGGATTTCAGTAGACACACATGATTTTGAAACTGTGAAGAAACAATAAGCAGAGTAATTATTCTTACATTGTTGTTTTTATACTGTTAGGGAAAATCTAAAATAGTCTTCAAATTCCTGTGAAGATGTAAAGGACTTTGAAAATCTGGTTTTCAATAAAACAAAGCAGACCAGTCAATCAGTTGCTGCTGTCATGCCCACCTACAGAGTACATAGCACAAGAGAGTAAGCTGGGTTGAGGGCCAAAAGACTTCATTTTAATCAGTCTTTTGTCCATGTTCGCTGTGTGGGCTCAGCCGAATTCTTTTTATCTTAGTTTTCGCATATGATTGAGAAATCTCCCATAATTCCTATAGAGTTTCTTGTGAATTAAATAAAACATGTAATATTAATTTAACAGAATGTCTTGCAATTAGGTTATATTTGATGGAGGGCATTTTATAATATGTTTGATATTTTTTGCAGTTTATCAGCAAATTCAATTTCGTGTGTCAATGTACATAGGATACTTAATTTTAACTTAAAGAAATGAGACATTGCTTATTCTTAGCATATTTTTTATTAAATTTCTTTACTTAATTGTGTTATATTTGGGGGGAGTTCATGAGTGCCACAGTATGTGTAGAGGTCAGAGGACAACTTTGAGGAGATGGTTTTCTTCATCCATAATGTGGCTCCTTGGGGTTGAATGCAAGCAGTCTGGTTTGACAGAAGGTACCTTTAACCACTAAGCCAATTCTTGGACTCTCTCCTGGGTATTTATAAAGTGATTTTTGCATTTTGGTCTATTCTATTATGGTAGATATCCCAAAACATCATGAAAAACCAAGGAGGAAAAATAAAATTGTTAATATTAGTGGTCAAATATTGCCTGATTGATAATCTGTGCCCTGGCCAGCAGGGCTTCAACGGGTTCTCGACCACCCTAAGGACGGGAGACACAAAGGAAATACACCAAGACAAGATTTCTGATCAAGGTGCAACTTCATTTTTCTCCAGGAGGTTTTATATAGTTCCTGCAGTGTGGGGGCGGGGGGGGGGGGGGGGGGGGGAGCAAGAAGCTGTTATCTGCATAGGGTGGGGCAAGCTAACAGGATGTTTACAGGGTGAAAAGGGCAAGGGCTCTACTCAATGTCCTATTGCTAGGCAACCTGACTGTAAGATGATCTAGTTCCCTGTCTTATCCCTGTCTTATGGGGGTCTGTATTTTTCCACTAACTAGAGATTCTGTTCTTGTCCCTGACAAATCTGGATCATTATTATTAAAATCACTTGAGTAATCACTCAACGATGGCAGTCTTAAATGTGACAAACGCTGATCTCATATGTCAATTTTAGCATTATGACCCAGTTTTGCAGAATAAATCCCATAGGTAAAGACCTCTCACATGATCTAGGCAGACAGTCCTCTGTAGGTGATCATTCAGATATTCACAGTCAAGCAGTCCCTAAGAAATTAAACTTTACACTCATGTTTTCTTAGACATTTCTTTACTCAAATTACAAATGACATTGTGAAGTTCTAATGAGATGTGTATTATCTTTGCTTAAGGAGACTATCAATTTCTGTGACTACAGTGCTGCTTTTTAAGCTCAGTAACCAAATATTTGTCACAAATTGTGCATTATTTTTTTTTTCAGATTTGTAAGAAGCTATTGCTTGGTTAAATATTTCAATAGATATAATGAATGTATTCATTAAATTAAAAAGTTGAATATATAGTATATATTTAGAGACATAATAACAAATATTTATCATAAAGTGTGTGAAAGTTTTAAAAATGCAGAGATGTTTGATATATTAAATGTCATTTAGAGAGTGATGGTTTCATAAACACCCCAAATACATTTCTATTTACAAGTTTCCGTGATTGGAAATTATCTGGCCTTCAAGATCACCTGTGCTCATGCATACTTTTATAATTAAAAATATATTTGAACACTTGTTCTAAAAATAATGTTAGTTTATCAATAAAGTATAAAATTAAAGTTTAAGAAGGGAACCTCTTCTTATATTCATTACTAGCAAAAATGTAGGTATAGAAATTGTAGATGAGCTTTTAATTTTTCATTAGTTTTTTCTTTTACTGTCTTTCTTTTTCTTTCTTTAATATATATTTAACGTGTGTGTGTGTGTGTGTGTGTGTGTGTGTGTGTGTGTGTGTGTAAGTGTGTGTGTGTGTTTTTATTTAGGCAGAGTATTGATATGTAGCCTACCTCATGTTTACTGTTCTGTCTCAGTATCTCTAGTTCTATGAATTCAGACATGTATAATTCTAACTAGCTATGTGTTTGCTACATTTGATGTTCATGTCATATTTATTATTTTCAAATGGAGTATTTTTAACTATTAAATAAATCAGAGCAAGAAGAAAACAAACAAGATACAAATTTGAACCACAAGTGGGGATATTGCTGTGATATACATTGCCATGCATTTTTTAGATCTTTGGAAATACTTTGTTGGAAGAGTAAGAAGTTTGGAAATTTTGCTAGAAAAATCTTTGAATGCTGTACATAAAACTTAATGAGGCATTCTAGAGGTAGGTGGAAAAACCTCAAAATTGATTAAAAATATGCACTGTGAAGACTCTACTCATGAGGTTTCAGAGGGGAATAAGGACTCTACTACGAACTGAGCTAGAGCCTACTCAAGTTACAATCAGGCAAAACTGGCTGCATCCTGCTTGTGTCCTTAGAACTCATGTGGGGCTGAGTTTAAAAGTAGTGGTCCAATCTGTTTGTCTGAGGAACTTTCAAAGCAAGACAGCACTGAGGCTGTGTCATGATTATTGCCGACTGATTTAATTCAGAACAGTGAGGAAAAAGCAAAGAGTAAATCAAGAAAACATTTTAAAATGTCATTTTGGTGAAGAAAAGTGTGTGAGAAAACTTAAAATAATGAACAAGGGTAGAACAGAGGACAAAACACTAGCAATTATGAGTGATGAGTGCCAGTGAACAGAAACTTCCTTCTCAGAAATGGGAAGATAAGAAAGATGCCCTTTGGGCAAGACCCGACACTTCCAAGGCTTCTATTTGGGAGAATAGAATTTACAAAAATAGAGAGATGAAACTGAGACTGAAGGGAATCCTTGCTGCTGGAAACAACTCCAGGGAAGTGCTTCCCCACAGTCGGTCAGCAAACAGAGGCTGCTGCTCGTGTGCTCTAAGCGACCAGATTCCATCCTGAAGCTGTAGTAGAGCCTGGCAGTGTTGTCCACATAGTCGGAGTTTTGCAGGTGTTAAAGATGCAAGATGGAAGGTTCGTGGAGTCTTGTACAGAAGCTGTAAAGAAAAACAAAACACAAAACAACTGCTAAGGCAAGCAACCAGTAGCAGGGTTGGGATCTCTGTAAGGAAGCTCTCAGAGAACAATATAGGAAGCTTTTGAAGGTAACTTTTAGAAGATCCATGAACATTAAAGAGGCCAGAACCATTTGATTATGGTCATGTAGCAAATTTCTTCTATGATTAAAACTTCCTATCAAGGAGGAAATCTTGTGAAGTCATATAATGTTAAAAGGGAAATTAAGGATTATGAGACTCTAAGGGAAGTGAAACATTTTATCCTACATAGACTCTCCTTAAACTCAGGAAACAAAGAATTTGATAACTTCGGGAAGTTCCTGAAACTGACCAGACACAGTAGGTCTCCATCTACCCAAGCAAATATAGAGTGTAAGATCTACTGAGAGATCCTCTTAGACATGATGAGCTGCCTCGAAGTAGCAAAAAACCAGCCAAGGACCTGGAAGAGGCTCAGACCAAATGATATCTGGAGAGAATGTTCTCTCATCTCTTAGGGTGCCTGCGGCTTGTCCAATGTGTTCCAAGTTCCATGGAGCTGTCATCCATGTTAGGGTAGATGAGGTATCTTTCTTTGAGTTTTTTCTTTTTCTGTAAGTAACCCATCACTCTTATTCTTGTAAGTAACTCCAATAAAACTAATTGGCTTACCAAGCTGGATGTTTGTAGTATTTGTACTTTGGTCTGTTGTTGTTTCCTTATTTTGGGTGAGTGTGGAAAAAATTCATGTACATGTGAGAGTCATTCTAAAAGTGAGGTTATTTGTGCTACAGTCAACAGAGCTGGAGGGAGAGGACTAAGACCTTTGGAACTGAGATGGGTCCATTATGAGTCCCAGATGCCATGGAAATACGGGATTTGGTGTTTTCTCTTGCATTTTGGGCTTAATGTAGTATGATGATTATTATGTTCTTATTCTTACATTTGGGAAGGACATGTATACTCTTAGCCATTGCATGTGGAAAATAAATATTATAAAAGATTTTTTTTTATGTGTATGAATGTTCTCCCAGCTTCTGTGTATTTACATACCATGCATTCAGTGCCCAGAGAAGCCAGAAGAGGGCATCAGACACCCTGGTACTAAAGTTATAAGTAACTGACATGTGGATATGTGATGGCTAAAGTTATGTTTTAAGCTTAAATTACTGTGCTTAAGAGATCTATACAACAGAAACACCTCTAACCTGTGAGCCCTACTTACCCAAGTACAGATAACTTCCTGGAATGCTGGAAGCTATTTTTGATATAAGATAACAAGCCACATGTTTCTGTTTCTGTAAAGAAGTTTGGTTGACCCAATTGCACAGTATGTTCTTAATCACACATAGGTGGGAGGTACATAAACAGAGAGTACTTCAGGATGTATGGTCACCCCTGACTGGATGAAGGTGGGGAGTACATAGTCTTGTGGATTTTGCCTTTGTAAGCCCCCAGCTAATGTAATTCAATACCATACTCTGGGAATCTGAGGTGTAGACCTAGCCAGTGTCCATGGACCTGGACAGTATTTAATAAGGATTGCTTCAAATTTGGCTAAAAAATTGTGGTAGTGGTCTCTTTCTCACTCGATGGGAATAACAAGAGCTGGGAACTGAACATTGGTCCTCTGCAAGGGCAGAAAATACTTCTAACTACTCTGCCATCTCTCTAGTCCCAAATGATTTGTTTTTTGTTTGTTTGTTTGTTTTTTGCTCGAACAAAATCCACTTTTATTCTAGGATGCAGGCTTTGACCTCTGACCAACCTACAGGGATCCACTGGTCTTGGTTCCACTCTTTTTTTTTTCTCTTTTCTTTTTTTAAATTTTATTTAAAAATATTTTCTTTCCTTTTACATACCAACCTCTATTCCCCTTCCCTCCCCTTCTCCCACTCCTTCCCACTTCCCCCATCCCACCCCCATCTCCTCCTCATAGCAGGTAAGGCCTTTCTTGTGTAGTCAATACAGGCTGACACACCAATTTGGGGGCAGATCTAGCCCTCCCACACCCAACATCAAGGCTGAGTAAGGCATTGCCTCATAGGGAATAGGCTCTAATTGTTATTTTAATATATAGAGGGTCACTGGTAAGAGATTGCCTTGAGTCATGGGAGTAAATTTGACTTTCAAACAAAGTTGGAACTGTTAAAGAATTTAGGGACTTTTGAAGTTGAACTGAAAGCATTTTGTATCAAGAGATATCCATGAGTCTCCAGGGACTAGGGACAGAAGAAAGTGATTTGAATATGAAATGTTTCTCAAAGCCTCGTGTGTTTGAACATGCAGACTCTAAAATGTGATACTGTTTGTGATGGTTGTGAAGCCTTTTAGGAGGTGAAGCTCTCAGGAAAGAAGAGGGTCACTGGAGATGGGACTTGAGACTTGATGGCCCTATCCCACTTCCTGTTCACTGTCTTCCATGTTACCTCCTTATTATGGTTGTTGTCTTTTCAAGGTAGCAACACTGACAATCTGACTCATTAGAGAATCTTAGATCATAATGTGCTGTAATCAGAACCTATGTTCTAACTTCACAAAAGCTTTATTCTCTGATGATAAACATTCTTCCCACAAAAATGTTTCTGAATTTTCTAAGTAAATAAGATAGTGCTTTGAAATGGTAGAATTTTACAAGTCTTTAAAGGAATTACACCCTGCATACATCCTGGTTCCTTCAAATCAACTATCATAGTATTCTGTCTCCAAAATAAAACCTGGATATGTGATGTATGTGTTTGTGTGTGTATCCTATCCACAGTAGTGAGTCTATAGCATTATTCAATACTTTCTTTCTAAATATATTTTAATCTTGTCCTTGATTGGTTTATTGACTAGAGTTTCATGGAAACAATAACAAAACAGCATGCAAGCAAAATCATGTGGCTTACATTTCAAGTAGTCCAAGTTAGCATTTCTATTTTTTAATATTTTTTTATTATGGATATGAGTGTTTTGCCTGCATGCATGTGCACCAAGTATACATCTGGTGCCTACAGGGGGCAGAAGAGGAAAAAGGAGTTGGATTTCCTCAACTTAACAGTTAACAATGATTGTGAGCTGCTATGTGGATGCAGAGGTCACTGATGTTTTTCTATGACAAAGATTATTCTTTCTGTTCAATGAAATATAACATTTGGATAGCACATTCAATTGTGGCAAGTTTTCAGTTTTCTTTGAATATATTTTATCTGAATAATTTCTTTACTAGGATTGTCTTGAATTTACCCAAGCATATCTTTTGCAACCAAAATATTTTTGTTTTGTTTAATCCAAATCCTATATTTTGACTTCATTCATATTTTTATTTTTGCATAAAAATTAATAAAACCTATTCTCTCTTTTTCTTTTTCCCTAAGCTTCATTTCACAAGTATTCAGTCAAAGTCACTACTTTTTATTTTTTTTAAAACTTAAGGCCCCAAACTAGACCATTGTTGTTAAAGAATTGCCATGACAGCTAAAGTACAGTTTAGCTTACTCCAATCTCTACTTCCAGACATATTGACTTATTTTTAACATTTTAAAGGACAGATCCAGTAACGATTCACATTTTCTGCCAAGAAGGTTCTATGTTAAAGGCTACTATGGAAATATTTCTTTAAACGTTGCATGATTTTGCGTATGTAATTTTCTCCCCAGATGTTGTATGTCTGTTTTCAACTTGTTAATACATTCCAGTTACACAATCACCTTCTGCTTTTTGTATTGACATAATATGATTTCACTAATCATTGGATAAAGACTACTGTGGTGGTATTGTGTTCCTCAAAATATTGTGTACCTTAATAAACTTATCTGGGGTCAGAGACGGAACAGTCACAATATTAAACAGAGGTTAGGCAGTGGTAGCACACGCCTTTAATCCTAGCATTCCAGAGGCAGAAATCCATGTGTTCAAGGATACAGCCAAGTATGGTGACTCACACCTTTAATCCCAGAAAGCAAACATTCAATCCCAGGGAGTGGTGGTAGAAAGCAGAAAGGTATATAAGGCGTGAGGACCAGAAACTAGAGGCATTTGGCTCATAGGGACCTGAGTTTAAATCCTCAGCACCCATATAAAAAGATGCACATGATGGCGTATTCCTAGTATGGGTGTAAGCAGCGACAGGAGGAGGTGTATTGTACCAAGACTTGTTTAACAGCTAATTTAGTTGAGTCTGTAAGACTTAAGTGAAGATAAACACCCTGGATGAGAAGAGACAACACAGCCTGGACAAGTTTATAAGTGTTCTCAATGTTGCTCTGTCAGATAGTGACATGATTACCTTATGAAAAACGTTTATCAGATTGTATTTTTTCTAGTATACAACAACATACCTTTGAAACATTTTAGTTAACATATGAACGATCATCAAACTAGAAGGATCTATTTACATGAAATGGTTATTTCTATAGAAAAACAAACTGTTTCCCATCTCTTTGCATATGAAATCATGCAATGAAAATATAACAAGGTGACCAACAATGGAAGAAGATACGGAATATCAGCCTCTGGTCTTTGCATACTCTTGTGTACACATGTGCTCACACTCCGTCACAAACAAATGCATGCACAAAAAAACACACATATATGAACATGAGGGAGGCATGGGGTGGAGACTCTCACTCTGAAGCTCAGGTTGGCATAGAATGTGTAAGCAGCTCGGGCAAGCTTTCTACTAGTGTTCCTCCTGTTCTGTCTCTGTGTGTTGAGAATATTGATGTGTGTCATCAACTCAGTTACCAAAATGAGTTAGTTTTAGTATAATGCTTAGAAAATTAAATGTAAACTCAGAGGTAAGTATTCATAAACTTGTTCTCCTAGATAAACGTCTCTGAAATGGAGTTTATTCAGTTTCCAGAGTCCCCCATCTGCTTTGTGAAGGGTCCTTTTGTCTCTCTGCCAGCTTTATGTATGTTTTCTCACCCCAAATAAAAGCCTTTCTTCAACTGCTGATTTTGTCTGCTGCTGTTTGCTGTGTTCTAGATCTCTCTGCTGTTACCTGTTGAGCTCAAGTTTTTTCTGCCTTTTAATTCTTTAACTGACGAAAAAAGAAGCCAATCAAGACCTCTAGTACACACACACACACATATATATAGTCTGAAAGTCATTACACTGGAGAATGTATGATCCCTTTTGTATTAATGACATTAGAATATTGGTGAAATTATTAAGGCCACTCCACATAGTTAAAAGGGAGATTTATTTAGTGGCATAACTTACAAATGAAGGGATAGGTAGGTTGCAGGTTCTGGGAAAGACGCAGTGTAGTCTGGCGGTGTTCTCTGGAGAACTCTCCTCAGTCTACCTCTAGCGTCCAGGGTCCAGGAAACAAGAGAGTGCAGTGAATCCGGATCTCGGTTTTCAGGGCCCTCTCTTGGCCTCACCTTGTAGGCGTGATAGTTACCGAAGCCTCAATGGGGGTTGGAACTTCCAGACCAAAGCTGGAATGGCTACCCACTACATTAGAAACCAACACTAAAAGTATAAGATTTTAAATCTGAGGTTGAAATTTGAATAGAGAATACATAGAATAAATTTTGAGATGTTGATGGATTGCACTGATCTTACAGTGCAGATCCCTCGTGCTGTTAGAATCTTTTAGAGCCGGGTTTGAAAGTTGGCTACTCTACAGCATGTTTCTAGTGCATTGTTCTTTCTATAAACAAATGAGTGAGGGTTTTGAGCAGTAAGTTTTCAGAGGAATCTATAATTTTAGCGTGTGTTCTACATTTTATTTGTCAGTACTTGCGATCAATCAAAAACTTCAAAAATACTGTTTATCACTGCTTAAAAACGAATTCGGAAACCATCTTTATTATATGTGCCTTTGGATAATGAAGTACACGTGTCCTTTACAAAAATACTTTAAAACATTGTGTTAGATCTGAAACCCGAGACAATTGTCTAACCAAGGTGCCCATTTAACATATCAAAGCAGTGCTGGATTCCAAATCTCCAAGCATTCCTCAGTCCCTACCTGTTACAGCCTATGGCTGGCATAACCTGCCTCCTACTCTAAACTTCTCCAGGCCAGGGCCTGGACAGCCCTACCCGAGGCTGCCCTTCCCTATATAATCCAGCCTTTTAGTCTCCCGACCCTTTTCTCTACCCTTTACCCTTCTGGCCTCTTAGTCTCCTGGTCTACTGACTCTCCCCTCTCCCCTCCTGGCCCTCTTCACATGGCCAGGCTCAGGGTCATGTTCACTCTGGACTCTCCCAGATGTCTCTGCCTCTGACTATGCTCTCCATCATATCTACAATAAACCTTCTCCTCCACCATATTTAGGAGCAGTCATGTCCCTCCTCTTTTTATTTCTTTTTTTCATTACATTGCATGCATATGGGATTTTTTTGATGAATAAGATTGCATTGATAAGCACGTCTTCAAATATTCCGCTATTTATAGATGTGAGGTTCACAGGTGAAGTTTCCTGTGCTGCTTTTGGTTCAACTTTTTGTTTTATCTACATTTTAACACATTTAACCTTCTTAATTTTTCGCCTGAAAGTAGCATGTAACTCATTCACATTAATTTGTTACATTTAGATTTTTAAAATATTTGCAATTAAACTATAATTCATTATGAAACACAGAACAATATCTCTAGAAGTTTTTCATCAGATTTCAAATGAGATATATTTACGGAATGAGTTATAAACACAGAGTTTATCCTGCAAATTGTTTTGTGAATTAATGCAGAAGCTGTTGCTGCCTCTATGTGTTTCTTTTACTGAGGTAAGAGAAGAACTTTGGCTTGTTGTAGTTAAAGGCCAGTGCAGGGTTAATGGTAGAGTCAGGCCTTATACACTTGTCTAGAACTTTAAGGCCATAAGGGCTTAGACCTACTTCATGAACATATTTTCGCAAAGAGTGCACCTAAAGGCATGATGATCTGGGTTTCAGATTGCCCTGCAGTATTCCACCAGAGACTTGTGAAGGCCAAGGGGATGATTAACCAGATCACAGATTGCCCTTGTATTTAGATTTCTCCTTCATAAAAGCTATACTGTCTGCATAGCCACAAGTTGTACCTAAAATGTCCACAGAAGATGAGTCCAATTGTTTAAAACAGGCTTTGTCATATATTTGGCAATCTTCCAGCCTATTGTTAGGAACAGATTAGTCCTCTGATATTAATTCATAAAACTTAATTTGAATAATTCTCTTGCTAATTTATTCATAAAGTGGAAAGACGGTAATGATGAATTCAGCTTAATGTTTTTCACATGTCATTTGATGCTTTGATGTGTTCAAAAATAATGATGAAAATGGATAAATATTCATCCAGCGTTTTGAAAATCTCTTTGATACAGAATAACAATTTTGATTGTTTTTAAAACTTTACAAAGAAAGCATGTTCATATTTAGATTATTCACACATAAATTGAAAATCATTTGTAAGCATCAAAAAAACCTATAGATCTCCCAAAAGATAAGAAACAGATATATATAATTTAAAACCTACCATACTTTTTAGAAAACCTAAAAATTTCAGCTTAAGTGACCTAGTAAATTACATGGGAAACCAGAAATTACTTAAACAAATAGAGAAAAGATTATGTTCAATGTGTGCTTACAGGTTTTATTTAAGTAAATTTTTAAAACAAAAAATTTCATTATACAGTGATTTCCTTTCATTCATGTTAATATATATTGACAAATCTGGCAATAAGATTTATATAATCTATTTTTGAAAAGTAAATGTAGTACCCACTCTTTATTCTTTACCTGTCATTACTGTTGAATATTTTCTGTTATTTCCATAATAACAAATATTGCTATTGGTTACTTTGAGGTGATAGTGGCCTCAGTGTATATCATTTTTAGAGGAGTCATGACAGCCAACCCCAGAGGCAGGCAGGATAAACCTCCTGTGGAGTGACAACTCTCTTGGGTTTTATCTGTGATATATCCTCACCAATTACTGCAATATCGTTCTTTGCTCCCAATGGAAGAGGCCACTGTTACTCATGCTCCCTTAGTGCATCTGTCCCACAGATCTCCCTGGGGGAAGTAGAGAAGGAAGGGACTCTGGTATGGAGAGCTTCTGGCTGCTCAGCGGCCATTCCTTGACTCTCAGATCTCTCACACTACCTCCATTTCTTCTTGTCTTTCATACTTCGTCACATCCTACTCCTTCCCATTATTTCTCTTAAGTGAGTATGAGAAGATACCGAGTTATCAGTTATTCTATTTCAGACTATGGCCAACATTTTAAGACAAGACTTCAACTTTATCAATCACATGGTAACTTTTAATTTCTAGGTGTGACAAAAGAAAGAAGAATGCCAGTCAACATCAATCTATAATTTATGTATTTCACATCTCTATAATGCTCCTTACTGAAATTATGCTCAAAGTCTATCCAACACCCAGAAAATCAACAGAATCTGCTAGTAGACAGCTAATGTGCCACTAGCCATTTTCTGCTCTCTTTCTATCAAATGAAGTACTTCTCTTTCCCATATTAATTACCTTTCAGACCACAGTTAGCTTTGTGAAATGCAAGTGAAATAATTCATTTGTTCAATGATTCATTAGAATAATATCATTCTACTAAGACTTTAATAGACAGAAATTCACCATGTGATATAAGACTACTTGTGATTTCATTGACTTTTCTCTACATGAATCTAAGTAGTGATAAAGATAGAAGCTATATTCCATAAAATCCTCATTATATATTCTTTAATTTTGATTTTTTTTCCTGATTGTATTGGTTTCTTTTGTCTGGCATGCAATCTTATTAAGCATGATTCTAATTAGTCTTAACAATAAAAACCCAGAGTCAGATATGGAGGGTGAAAGCTGAAAGATCAGAGAAGCAGAGCAGCCAGCCACCAGAGACTTCTTATCTTTACTAAGTCTCAGCCCAGATGGGGGTAATCCTGTCTCTACCTGCCTTATATTCCTGTCTCCACCTCCTAGATTGTGCTGCGATTAAAGGTATGAGCTTCCCAAGTGCTGATATCAAAGACATGAGATCCCAAGTGCTGGGATCAAAGGTGTGAGCCACCACCACCTAGCTCTGTTTCTCAAAAGACTGGTTCAATCTCATGTAGCCCAGGGTGGCCTTGAACTCTTGATCTTCCTGTTTCCTCCTCCCAAGTGCTAGAATTGAAGGTGTGTGCCACCACTGCCTGGCCTCTATGGTTAACTAGTGATTAGCTCTGCCCTCTGATCTCCAGACAAGCTTTACTTGTCAGAACACAAACGAAACATCATATAACAGTCTTATTCTTTTTCCTTTCATTGAATTTGATCTTCATGATCCAGTTTCTTCCCTTTAGATGTCATTTCTGATCACTCTTTGAAAAGGTAATTTGTTCATACTATTTGACCACAACACTCTGCACATATTGGTACAAAAACTAATTCTGGATTATATTTTCAATATTTGTATTGAACAAAGGTCTGTTACCAAAAGATATTTTGGACTTGAATTATTTTAACCCATTTGTCTTACAATTCCACTCTCAAATCATAGATACTAAAATGTATACTAGTACACTAATTTATATATCTGTATGTCTGTGTATGTATGTGTGTGTGTGTGTGTGTGTGTGTGTGTGTGTGTGTGTGTGTGATTTTCTTTTTCTGTAAACACATATGCTCAGGAAGAGCTACAACTGTTCATCCAAATGCTAACATTGGAGAGAATCTTTGAAAAAATAGATCATGAATAATGTTTATTTTCTCCTTACAGCTCATTCTATAACCTTTTTAAAAAAATTTTTTGTCCACTGGATACTCCTGAAAGATATAATAACCTAATAACCTTCATGTGAATGATATATATATATATATTATATATGTATATATATATGTATATGCATATGATGGACTGATTCATTTACAATTTAGTTTCCCATTAGATTTAATTTTAGTGATGCTTAATGTTATATCTAATAATACATAAAACATAGATTAAAACATTCTAATTATTCTTTTCTTTCAGAATTCACATTTAATTTCAGTTATGAAGCAGTATCAAGTAGTTTATTTTGAAGGTAACTCTTTGAAGAAATAATAAAAATATGTAAATGAGAGAACCATTTTATTCACACTAACAGCACGACATTCTACAGGAACTTGTACTGTAATTTACTAGTCCCGTTTTACCAGTTCTACTTTATATGATTATTCTTTAGTATACAGCCCCTGTGGCATTGTTCTCATAGTCTGACAAGCTAACCAATGGATTTCTCGCAATATCTTTTTCCTGTAAAACATAAGGCATTCTCTGCTAACTCTAGCATGCATTTGAGCATCATAACTCAGTTTTTAGTACACTTACACACTAAAAAATATATACTAGTCACTGGATGAACAAAAATGTTGCCAAAAACCATCATCGGAATCTTTTCCTACATTTTAATATGCATTAATGAGTTCATTTCCTCCCCGGCAAGAGGTGTCTCAACAATGTGAACGAATGATAACAATTATTACCAAGTTAAAATGATTCTTAGGCCTGAAAAATTCTTCATAAACACTAAAGGTGAAATAAAATATGTGGATTAGCAGTTAATGTTGTCACCATACACATGAAGCTTAAAAGATAACCACGTATCTTCAGGTGAAGGTTATATATTTCTGGTTTATCTGAATGGTATATCCGAGGTATTATAGAATGAGCGCTAAGCAGAAGATAACCATCATTCATGATCTACTTTTTCAAAGAATCTCTCCAGTGTTGACATTTGGATGAACAGTTGTGTGTTCTTCCAAAGAATATGTGTTTATAGATAAATAAAATCACACGTGTCCTCCCATGCTCACAGAGACAGATGCATGTTCATAGGCACATTACCAATGTTTACTGCATTAGGTTTCTCACAAGCTCTAATCTAATGATGAAGAAAAAAGATTGCTAAAAACTGAAATATGATTTGACAGCAAGGCATCAAGGATTGTAATGAAATTGCATATATTTACATGATAGTGAGAACATTTAAAAGTTGTCACTATTTTATCACACTAAAATAAAGCTAGCTAGGATGGAATGATGAACATGAACAGCTCAGTAAATTGGAGACAAAGAGGAAGCCACAGATAACTAATTTACTACCACCACACTTCCATGTACTGCAAGTTTGTAAGACTTTAGATTATAATACATAGGAAGTGTTAAAATATTTGAAAGTGTCAATATTTTTAACAAGGTCTTCTAGAGAATATCAAAAAAGAAAACCTCATATACTGTAGTCAAACATTGTACCATTCAGCTATTCCCACTCAGTACTTCCTCAACTGGAATATGGTATATTACAGTGAGAATTTCATAATGAAATATGAAACTCCTTATTGCAAATAAAGGTGTACTAATTAAAATACATGTATAATGAGAATATAAAATAAACAGGTGTTTTTTTCCTCAAAATTTAAAAATGGGATATCATTTAACAATCGTCAGAAAAGAAACTATTGATATATTGATTTAATCAGGTAATAAGTTATTTACTTGTATATATTTAATACATATGACATTGTATTTTGATAAACATAGTAAAATGAATACTACATTTTAGCAGGCAAAGATATCAATCACTCAATAGTTATCATTTAAAATAAGAATTATTATAATGTTGCATCAACAAATGAAGCTTCATATGTGTTTATAGTAAATAGCATAATGTATTCATTTATAAATGCAAGTATTATGAAACTACTAAATAAAACATATTTACACCTCTAGAATCCTATATACATACTTGTTTTATGAAGAGAATATTTGAAATCTATTCTTTTGACTTACAAAATACAGTACAATATTCCATACTACAATGACCGTGCTGCTCGTGGTTCTTCTATCACAGTGAAGCTTTGTTTCCCTGAATTCACCTATCTCCACATTTCTCTCCATGCTAAGCCTATAGCCATCACCTTCTGATCACATTCATTCTGCCCTTGACTTTCCGAGCTACGTCTATTGCAGTGAGCTTGATGTCTCCCAGGTTTGCGCCTCTTTTGCATAAGTGCATCTAAAATTATGTGCAATAGGAGTCAGAACTCTAGTCATTTGTTCTGTTGAAATTGCCAAGCTGAATTAACAAGATGAATGAAAAATACCATAGCCAAAGACATCATGCAACAGTAAAAACAATAAAAATATGAGCACAAGGTGCATTGTGAGCAGCAAAGCTTGCCCTCCAGCTGGTTTATAAATGTCAGCATGAAGGATGGTGTTGGGGTTAGGAATGATCAACCTACTTGTCTACTATATACAACTTTAGAAAACCACCACTAAAGCCAGGCTCAAACCTCTCTGCATCACAAACAGTTAAAGGAAAAACTATGCAAGACAGGATATACCTGTAGAAGCAGCAACTGTACAGGATGAGAACAAAGACAAGGAGGAATGTGATGTTCAGTGTGGGAAATAGATGGAAAAGAAGGAAATTCTAAATACAGATGGCATTGTGGAAAAAGAAAGGAGCCCATTCCCAAGGCAAATGATCTCTTGGCAATGTCACCAGCAGAGTGCTGCAGCTCTGAGAAAGGAGCTCGTGCCATATTGATGAGCACATGATGAGCACATTGATGGTGCTATGAACAACATGAGCACAAATAGATGTGCTCATGTTGTTCATAGCACCTATGAATTCTAAGAATTGCTTCTTCAAAGGAGATGGCACTGGTTTTGACCAGATTTTGCTTTTGTTGATGTTAATGGTGAGTTAGTTAGCATCCTGTGTGGTCAGAAATATATATATATATATATATATATATATATATATATATATATTTCACATTACATTTAGCACACTTGCTTCTGCAGCTTGATTCAAAGCATTCTGCCAGCAACTCCAACCCCAAAAATTCTATGGACAGCTACAGGAAGAAGGACACATCTTCACAATGAAGCGTGAGCTATTAATACCATTACTCATTCAGTTAAAGAAACTTTGAAATACATAAGCTCGAAATATATATTCCCAACAAATCATGTTTCTTTAAATCAAGTGGTTAACTGTTACTTAACAAAAATATTTCATTTCTAGTGTTCCAATCCAGATGTGTAAAGATGCAGGCAAAACATGTAACTGCACACAAAGTTTGGGATAAAGTAACAGGTATGAACATCTAAATGTAATTCTTGAGTCTTCCATTCTATCATATTGAACATGAGGGCTCAAAATATAAAAATAAAACAGACTGAAAGAACCTTATATTGAGGCTATGGATCAATTCAAACCTTCAAAAATTACTTTTGGAAATGAGAGATACCCCAGAAAATCATTTGAAAACATCTTTTGAACATATATATTACATGTTGACTCTAGATAAATCTCCATGATAAAAAGAACATGCTCTCTCTCTGTTCCCAGACATATTGCTAAAAAAAAAAAAAAAAAAAAAAAAAAGGTTAAGAGATTCTTATGTCCCAAATCAAAAGAGCTCTCTGGTGTGGGACAGAATAAAACCAATACTTTATTTAAATCAGGTTGATTATAAATGTGATTTCTTTCTAAAGAAGAAAAAGGGGATATGATATAGATAGGATGAAAGGGTAGATTAATGAACCTACTTTTAAAGAGCAACAACTTGTTTAAAATGTTTTATACTGGTATAGATTTTAGTTTATGTTTAAAATGTTTTACATTGGTATAAATTTTAGTTTATTGATACAAACTTAAAGTTGATTTTGTTATACTGTATGTATATTTCTACTCTTGTTTGAGGTATTATGTTTATGTAACTCATTTAAAATTGTAATAGATAATTAAGAAATAGAGTAATAATAGTCATCTATGATAATCATATTTGTAGCCATGTTAGTTAAGTCTTCTAGGCATACATAGATATATTTCAGATAGATAGGTAATCTTCAAACACTTCAAAGACCTACAGAATATGGCATTTAAAATGTTTTAAAAACTTATACTTTCTGGACAGTGAGACATGTCTGCTCCTGGCAGCACCAATTTACTTCAGAGAGGAGGATGGGCATCAAAGACACTCCATATGGAGTTTATCTTCACCTTGGCAAAAATAGCCATTTGAGTAAGAAACTGTTCTTGCCTGGACTGCTTGATCAACTGGACATGCAGGACCCATAGAAAGGTGAACACTGAACTTTGCTTGACAAAATGGTCCTTCATGTTCCTGCTTTGTGGAGGAAACTGCCAGACATTCTACAGGACACAGAGAGAAGTGACTGAGAGACTCTAGGCCTGTGGGCTGAAGACAGATGCCCCAACTTTACAAGAGAACTTTGGATGACTGTCCAAGCTGTCAGCTGTCTCTGTCTACCCTGCAAGACTCCCGAAAGTTGCTTGCATCCTTCTCCCATTTCTCAGGTAGTATTATATCCTTCTGAGGTCTTTGATGTGGTTGAAGACTAGATACTTAGAATTCTCCTTAGTTATGATAAAAGATGAGTTAGATATAAAACCTTAAACTCACAAATATAAGATAGATAGGATATCTTCTTTAATATTGTAACTGTAATTCTTACTCAATAATTGTTTTGTTGTATGTAATTTTACTATGTTAAAGTTAAAACCTTCCTTTTTGAAAAAGAAGAAAAGGGGAAGTGCTGTGGATATCGCTCTATATAAATAAAACCACTGATTGGCCCGTAGTCAGACAGGAAGTATATGCGGGACTAACAGAGAGGAGAATTGAGGGACAGGAAGGGAGAGAGGAAGACCGCCTGGAGCCGCCGCCAGGACAAGGAAGATGTAAAGTACCGATAAGCCACGAGCCAAGTGGAAAAATAAAGATTTATAGAAATGGGCTAAATATAAGAGTAAGAGCCAGACAATGATAGGCCTAAACTAATGGCCAAGCAGTTTAAATAATGTAAGAGTCTGTGTGTTTATTTTATAAGTGGGTTCTGGGACTGGCAGGACTTAGAGGGAGCTGGAGAGAAGCTCTCCAGCTACACTAGTCTATAAAGCATATAAATATATTTATTGTGGAATTTTTCATAAGAGCAAATAACTGCAAAAGCAAAATCATACCAGTAAAAAGATATTTTTAAAACACTTTCCATCTTTAAGAGAAAGGATAGAAGAGATGAGGAGTCGTCCTGAATTGGAATACTATTTACCAGTGTAAAATAATGAACTATTGCCACCAGAGCACGTAATTTGAAGGAAAGAAGCTAAAAGTGAAACAAACAGGGGCTGGAGAGATGGCTCAGAGGTTAAGAACACTGACTGCTCTTCCAGAGGTCCTGAGTTCAATTCCCAGCAACCACATGGTGGCTCACAACCATCTGTAATGAGATCTGGTGCCCTCTTCTGGCCTGCAGTCATACATGCTGTATATATAATACATAAATAAATCTTTAAAAAAATGAAAAACAAACAAACAACAAAACAGCTTAGTAGATCACATTACTGGCAATGTGAGTTAAGGAGTCATTTTCTCTGAGCAGATCAGCTAGGAAGAATACCTATAAGAAATGCTCAAAAAGCTCCTGAAAGGATGCAATGTATGCTTTGTTGTGATTGACAGTTACTTAGGTCTAGTTAGCTGTTGATATCAATGATATTGATATCATGAAACTGACAGGAAACTTCATTGTGTTGTTTGAAAACATCCCAACATTTCAAGTGTGTTGAGCTTGGAAACGACAGGAGTGGTGGAGGGGTAATTAAGCTGTCTCCTCCAGATGTGCTGACAGATAGTAGACTTATCTTTCCTTGAGGGTTGATGGAGGATTTATTATTTAACTCTTACCAACTTAGCTACTTTAAAGAAATACTGCCTTATCTTATTCTTTAACAGTCTCTGACAGTTTCAAGGCTGAGAAATAGTAATTTAAAGTATGATGAATAATAATTTCCTCACCAATAAATTTGGCAGTCAGTATTTCTCAGTATAGTTTGGACTCATGCAGATATCATCATTTCAGTTAGCTTTGTTGGAAAATTATTTTGATATTGCTCACTAGGCAAGGAAGGAAGCTGAGTGCGCATCATCATCTGTACAGTAAATCCTAGCTGCTTCATTCACAGGAGAACTCTGTTAGATGATTAACATTTTGAATTTCACTGAGCAGAAAAGAGCCTCAGTCAAAAAGTGAGAGTTATACGCAGGTGATAGTTTTCTCGAGATCTTTTCAAAGTGATATACAGCAAATCTAGATGAATTAGTGTTTTCTTTTTTTGTTGTTTTTTTTTGTTTTTTTTTTTTGTTTTTTGTTTTTTGTTTTTTCGAGACAGGGTTTCTCTGTGTAGCTTTGCGACTTTCCTGGAACTCACTGTGTAGACCAGGTTGGCCTCGAACTCAGAGATCCACCTGGCTCTGCCTCCCAATTGCTGGGTTTAAAGGTGTGCACCACCACGGCCTGGTGAATTAGTGTTTTCAATACAAATATTTTCACAGTTATAACAGCTACCAAATACAGGCAATTGATCACTGTTTCTTATCTGACGTATTGTTGGGATCAAGTCTGGTGTTCTAGCTAATGGATTTCAACTCTGATCCTTGGAAAGGCTTTCAAATGTATGGTCGCAAAGGCTTTATTCCGTAATTTCCAAGAGTGAGGCAGGCATAGATAATTTCAAATCCACTTCCACTAGTGCATTCAAGCTGCAAAGTATTGTAAAAAGAGTTCTGGCTATTTTGAGGCACAAGTCTCAATCTCAAATGAGGTAAAAGAAACATAGGTTGCCTCCAGGGGCTGCAGTTCAGAGGTCAACACTCTCTGCTGCTGAGGTAATCTGGGTGGTATTTTCCCTGTACATCCACAGATGTGTTCAACTGATTCTTCAGTGATTTTCACAACAGTTTCATTCTTTCCTTGGCATCTCCATGAGAAGCAGTTACTGAGAACTTTCCCTTTGGGAAAGATGTTAAATGTCACTGCACCTCCACATGGATGATCTACTCTGAATTTTTATGCTACCTAGACCAGAACTGAAACAAGAGGGTAAATACATTGACTGTACTGTCAGTTCTTCCTCTGACCTTAAATCGCTGTTGACTTTTACATTTCCAGCTCAAGTCTGAGAATCCTCTTTATATTTGGTTAGAAGCAAAAAATGAAACAAAATACCTAAATATCAGTGTTTCTTTATTACAAAGCAGAAGTCACTTCTGAGTTTTCTGCTGTTTCATCATTGATTGTGTACAGTAAAGACAGGAAGCAGAGTGGTAATCTTTAGGATGTATGGCCTTAGTATACAGTGCTAAGACGTGTATCCATTTCTGACAGTCAAGAGTCAAGTGCCTCATTTGGCATTGTCACTATGTGAACAAAACAAGTACATATACATTTATTCATTGCTTCCACTATTAACAATCACATCAAAGTTTCAGTGTCTATAGAAAGAAGAAAGGGACATGTAGCTGGAAGTTTTCCTGGGTCCCGCCCGGTCCCACAGTCACTCAGACCCAAATAAACACACAGAGACTTATATTAATTATCAACTATATGGCCCTGGCCTATCTATGGCTCAAGCTTCTTGCTAGCTAGCTCTTGTAACTAAAATTGGCCAATTTCAATTAATCTATATGTCGCCATGTGTTCCATGGCTTTACCTATGTGCCATTGCATGCTGCTCCCTGGACGGCGGGCTGGCGGTTCTCCTGCCTCTCCTTTTCTCCTCTGCCTATCTCCCTTGGATTTTCCCACCTGGCTCCAGCCTTCCCTGCCATAGGCCAATGCAGCTTTATTTATCAACCCATCAGAACAACACATATTCAGAGCATACAAAAAGACATCCCACAGCAGTCTGTGTGCAGGACTGTCTTGCAGCAGTGACTCAGAGCTTCAGCAGAGACATTAGCATCTAGGCACATAAGGTCTGTGAGGTCCCAAAGACAGCAACAGAAGCATGAGCACCTCAAAGAGCCATGCTTTCCAAGGAGTATTTTATTTCCTTATCTTACCTTTTAGTTGAAATAGATTTTTAAAAATATAATATATTCTGATTAAAGATTCCCTTCCCCCAACTATTCCTCACTTCCCTACCTACCAAAAATCCACATACTTTCATTTTCTCTGCTATTAGGGTACAAACAAGCATCTTAAAAAATAATAATAAAATGAAATTAGACAAGATAAAACAAGCAAACCAAAGTAGGAAATAATAAAGAAACCAAAGAAAAACTTCCAGAGAAAATGTTCAAGAAGCATAGGTAGACACAGAGATGGATACATTTTCATGCACAGAAGTCCCATAAAAATACAGAAACCGCTGGGTGGTGGTGGCACATGCCTTTAATCCTAGCACTCAGGAGACAGAGGCAGGTGGATCTCTGTGAGTTCGAGGCCAGCCTGGTCTACAAAGCTAGTTCCAGGAAAGGCGCAAAACTGCACAGAGAAACCCTGTCTCGAAAGAAAAAAAAAAAAAAAACCAGAAACCATAATGTGTATGCAAAGGACCTGGAAAGGAAAAGGGTGAATAAAGGAAAGAAAAGAAGAGAGAGAGTAAGGGAGGGAAGAAGAGATGGAGGAATGAAGGAAGGAAAGAAGGACAGAAGAAAGAGAGAAAGAAAGATAGGGAGGGAGGAAGGAAGAGGGAGATGCCTTGAAAAAGCATTTGAAACTAAGAACCTCCAAAGTGCACTTGAGTTAGTTTTGTGTTGGCCACTTACTGTGGGTGTGGGACCTGATCTTAAAGTGCTTTGTATACCTTGTGAGAGACTCTGTTTTTTAAAAAAATTATTCATTAATACGTTCTTATCAATTGGATATAATTGGGTTAGGGATGGGTTTATTTCTACTTCCCTCCCTCAGCACGGAAGCCCATCATGCCTATACCTGTGTAGGTCCTGTGTATGCTGTCAAAATCTCTGAGTTCATATGTGTGTTGGTCCTGCTGGTCTTAGAGGGTCTTGTTTCTTTGGTATCTTCCATCCCCTCTGGCTCTTACAATTTTTCTGCTTCCTCTTCTTCAGCGTTCCCTGAGCTCTGAGGGGAGAGAGCTGATGGAGACATCCTGTTTCGTACTAAGTGTTCCAAGGTCTCTCACTGTCTGTATATTGTCCAGCTTTGAGTTTCTGTTGTTGTTCCTGTCTTCTACAAGAAGAGGTAGCTTCTATGATGATGGCTGAGTGAAGCACTGATTTAAGGATTTTGCGGAATGTCATTAGGAGTCATTTTATTTTGCTGCATTCTTTTAGTAGAACAGTAGCATTTGGTTTTCCTCCAGGACCTTGGCCTTTCTGGTCTCAAGGTGTTGGCCACATGAGTAGTGTTGGCAATAGGTGTGGAGTTATCATGGAGTGGCCTTAATTCCAACAAATATTGATTATTTAGTACCACAGGCTTTGTATTACTTTGCATTAGTGTGTCTTATATGCAAGTCACCATTGTAGATCGAACAACTTGTAGGCTAGGTTAATGTTTACCTGTCTCCTTTGGTAGTATGCAGAGAGCCTTAAAAGTCATATCAAGAAAGGAAAGGACAGTTACAAATATTATTGTCCAAGGATTTAAATATAGCAATATTGAAAACCAATTTTACAACCCATTTCAAATGAGTAAAGGAAAAGTTCATACAAGTGAGGACAGAAAAGAAAATGACAGGACATTAGTAAGCGGCCATGGAAGCTTGAAAAAAAATTAACAGAATAGAAAGGTGTTGTGGAATATTATTTTAAGATGTATTACATTTATTGTACTTATTATACTGTAGAACATTTGTTTAATGATGCAAAGATGTGCTGCATTCTTTTATGTTGCATTTGTTTAACTCTGTGAAGCTGTGTTACTTTGCCTGTCTAAAACACCTGATGGTCTAATGAAGAGCTGAATGGCCAATAGCAAGGCAGAAGAAAGGATAGGCTGGGTTGGCAGGCAGAGAGAATAAATGGGAAGAGAAATCTGAGAGGATAAAGAAGCAAGAGAACAAGGAGAGGAGGATGCTAGGGGCCAGCCACCAGCCACACAGCCATGAAGTTGGTTGTTTTACTCTTTACTCTTTGGGGGCCCACCACCCAGCTCCCAAATAAATACACATGGAGTCTTATTATTACTTATGAATGCCCAACCTTAGCTTGGCTTATTTCTAGCCAGCTTTTCTTAATGTAAGTTGTCTCATCTACCTTTTGCCTCTGTGCTTTTTCCTTTTCTTACTTCTGTGTATCTTACTTTCACTATTACTCCATGAATACACATGTCAGTGGGAGGCCACAAGTCCATGAATACACATGTCAGTGGGAGGCCACAAGTCCATGAATACACATGTCAGTGGGAGGCCACAAGTCCATGAATACACATGTCAGTGAGAGGCCACAAATCCATGAATATACATGTCAGTGGGAGACCACAAATCCATGAATACACAGGAAGTACAAATTGGACTGGAAAGATTAAAAAAAAAGAAATTAAGACACAATGTTTGGTGACTAGGGATCTTTGAGAAAGTTGGAGAGAGTGTGAGTATGATCAAATTCATTGTATAAAATTTTCAAAGAACTAATTAAAAAGAAAAAAGAAAAGAACACATCACCTGAGGTGACAATATTGTCCATCCCGTTCTAAAAAAGAATGCATTATTTAAGGAATACCCTATACTTTATGATTTCATGAATAGTAATTTAGATTTATCCTCTTTTATTCAAAACACTTCTGATCAAGGTAATGATGCAAATGTCAAATAACAGACAACCACTGATGTGCTGGTGCACAGTGTTAGAGATATCCACGTAGGAAAATCAAATCCATAAAGTTAAACAGGAGCACTTTCAAGTTAACTTTCAGATTAAAATTTTGCAAATAAAATTTTTTCATGATTACTTTTTATTCTCTTATATTTATTTATACTATTTTAGTTCCATTTTATCATTACTCTGGACCTTGAAGAAGTAAGGAAATATATCGGCCTTCAAATGCAGTTTCTAAGAGACACAATGACTACTTATATTGTTTGGTGTGGTGAAGCACACATGTGGATGGTATATATTTGTACATGTTCTTGTGTGTAAATGTGTGTGTGTGTGTGTGTGTGTGTGTGTGTGTGTGTGTGTGTGTGAATGAATGCATGTGTTTGTCTGTCTGTCTGTGTGTGCCAGATATTGGTACCAGGTATCTTTTTATCACCCTGTATTTTGTATTTTGTTTTGAGACTATCTCTTGCTGAGTCTGCATCTCACCACCTTGATAAGACTAACTAGCCAGTAATCCCTGAGAAACCCCTTGTTTCTGCCTCTTCAGTTCTGGGATTACAGGAGCACAGCACCACAGCTGGCTTCTGACATCATTGCTAAGGAGCCAAGTCAGGTCATTATGCTTCTCAGCAAGCACTCTTGGGACTAAGCCATCTTCTCAGTTCCAATTATGTCCTTTAAGGTCAGGGGGCTTTTTCACTTCATTTACTTCATAAGATAACTTTGAACAAAAAGAAATCCAGACAGGAAAACTGTATTCCTTCACTACTTCTTAGAGTTATTGACATCAAGTATGAAGGAACATTGGACCAATTGGAAAGGAACTAAATTTTATGAATATTGAAATTTAATCCATTTAGAGACCAAAAAGCAGTGGTACTGTTTACAATTAAACTGTTACTTGTATTCATATATCACATTAGAAAATGTTTGTGTTTGACCTATTTTATTCAGCGTTTACATTTCAATACAAAATGTCATTCTTCTTTAGGACACAGATCACTATTTCCTTCTCTTGGAATAACAAAGATACCTTTCTAATATAAACGACAATATTGAAGAGAAAATTAAATATCCCTTTTATTGTTTGGGACATCTTGTGCCAGTATGCAATTCCTTTTAAGAAATTACACTTATGTGTTGGGTCATTCTTACAAAACTCTTCAAGAATCAGTCAATGGTACGATATATTGAATTGTGGCTCGTTTGTTTGTAGTAATACTTAGCATCATAATAAAACAAATTCCAGGAAAAATGGAAGGCAGTTTTGCACTAAAGAAAAGTATAAGGTCCCAGGATCATTGAATCTGCTGCTTTTCAGGAGCTCAACACTTTACCAAACTGCCGTGGTTTATGTCATGTACATGGTGACTTCAACATTTGCATCAATACAACTTGATTTAGAAAGCTAGGCCAAATTTGTTACAATATATGCCATCTGGGTCTAGCTTTAAAACCTCAACAAAACTATTTAAAAAAATAAAACTCGGAGACTTTCCACTCCTGCATAGATCATCTTCATGCTTAAATCCTTGGAAAACATCACATAGATTTTTACCTCCTATTTCTATTCCCATGTTGGGATGGTCGACTGGAAATTTTTGAACGTTCTTGGCAAGCATTAACTTTTTAGTCCAAATTAGACAGTTCACGCATTGATTTTTTTTTACTACTAAAGAAGATTTGTTATGGGATTCACAGTGTGATTTGTTAAAGGCATATCCTACAGTTTAATTAACAAATTTCACACTAGAGATCATTTTTTGTTTTCACGCTGTTTTAGTAAATATATTATTTGTGTGCATTTTAAAATTTACAATGTACCCTTTTCCAATCTTTTTATTTACTGACCCAAAATTGTACTGGCTGGAAAATGTCACAAATTTCACATCTGCCTTTTTGATGTATTGAAATATATTTGATTGGGTGAAGTATTAATTCTGTCATGAATATATATTTCTAGCTAAGTATAAGTTAAGATTTATTCAAATATCCCTAATTTTCCTGCTGTCAGAGTGGAAAGTTGAAGCAAACACAGCACAATATTATAGTAGTAAAAATGAATGAATTAGCCTTCTTAAATCAGATAGCTGGTGATATTGGACTCTTTTTGGAGGCATTAGGAAGATTCAACCAAGGACTCATATACCCAAAATGTAAAACTAATATAATTATATCTAAAATGTCACAATGTAAGATATTATTTCAATGAAAAAATGAAATTGTATTTGATGGACCATATATACACTTCAGATTTCAGCTCAAATTTTAAATACTTTGGTGTAAGAAGATTGAAAGTCCTTTTCTATAGTTGCAAAAACCAAATCACATTTTGAAGACCTTTGACCTCTTCTGCCCAACAGTTATCATATAATACAGTCCAGGTCAAATTATGAAAGCAGAAAATATACTGTGCTCAGCACTATTCTTCAGCTAAATCTTACTTTGTCATTTCCTCCTTCCTTCCTTCCTTCCTTTCTTCCCTCCATCTCTCCCTTCCTCACTCCTTTCATCCTTCACTTCTTTCTTTTTCTGTGTGTGTGTGTGTGTGTGTGTGTGTGTGTGTGTGTGCATCCGTGTAAGGGGATTCATGCATGCTGCAGTATACTGGAGGTCAAGGGACAATTGGTTGGTATCAGTTCTGTCTGCCCTGTGAGTCCTGGTGACTGAATTCTGGTTCTCAGGTTTAATAGCTGACATCCTTACTTGTTGTATCGTCCCACCTACCCAGAAAAAATTCATTTTTGAAAATCTAACTTACATATCTTATATTTAACTTTTTAAAAGGTTTATAAATAGTTAAAAATATGGTTTTAAAATGCACAGTGTCTAAGAATATTACTGTGATAGAGGTCATTTCATCAGTGTACCTTATAAGGAATTTTTACATGCACTTTTTTTAGTGTGTGTGTGTGTGTGTGTGTGTGTGTCTATTTCAGAGAAAGTTTGAAGGTTCTTTTCTTCTGCCATGTATGCAGATCAAGCTCAGGTCGCCATGCTTGGTGGCAAGCACCTTCACCCACCGAGCCTTCTTACTGGCCTCTCATGGTGCTTTTGACAATACTTTTGTACTTTTAGTTAATGAAAACTTGAGGCCAACATCTACTTAGCAGATACACAGAAACAACCAGACAGGATGAAAGGTTTTTAAAATGGGACAGTAACATAAGTAGCACTTACATCCTGATTTTGTGAAGTGATTGGACTTCCTTTATATATCAGTGTGCCTTGTTTTGTCTTTCGCATCTAGCGGCGTGTTTCATATTCGAGGAATGTGCCTGGACTGCCATGTCAGACACTGGAGCCCGTGCACACAGGCACAGCTTGGTTCCGATGCGGTGTACACAAAGGGGAAAAACAACCAGTGAAGGCTCTGTACTGAGTTAGAAACTATTTAGAGAGCTGAGGGCATTACTGAAGGCTGTATATTTAGCCTCACAGACTGAATTAGAAACTACATTTAGAGAGCTGAAGGCATAACTGAAATGGTTTTGTGCTTAGTTTTGAGCGAGACTCCTTCATCAACTCAGCCTCTTTCTCGATCACATTGTATTCCACATAAATGTGAGAGGACCATGTAGGGGGAACATGCAAATATACCACAGTGGTGACAGGAATTGCTAAATGTCTCTTGGGACCAAGGGAAAGAGAGCTCTCCTTTCCTGTTTATTTACTAGAGTTTGCTCTAAGATGTCTTTAAATATAAGTCTTGACAGTTTGGATCTGAACAAATGTTTTTCTGGAAAAGCTTGGGCTCAGAAATTTAAATATACCCACCAAGTACCTTGGCACCTTGTCTCTTTACTGTGTGGCCTACAGATCAAGCCCAGAGTTAAAACCGTCTGCTAGTCATGAAATGGGAGTAGCTTCCTGTTCCTTTAGATCAACACTATGTGAGCCCAGTGATATCAAGAATGAATTTGGTTTGTCTTTCTGGTGGCTGCAGCACACTGTCTGCGGTTTGCATCACAGTCTATTTACTGCCTTACTTAACAGTTTAACTGGTTCATTATTTCCTATTTTTTTTGTGGAGCTATTTTGCTGTATTGGCAGAATATTTTCAACTGTTTCTCCAAATCTGTGTAATGGCTCTAAAGGAAGCCATGATCCATAAAATCTGCAATAAGAAAGTTAATGCATCAGCAAATGTCCTTAATGTGGGGCTCCAGGGAACAGGCTAACCCAAGGGATCATAGGCTGTGTCTTTAGGAATCCTACAAAAATAAAGGAAAACCTTAAATTGAGCTGGAAAATGATTATAGAAATCAAGGGCTCCAAATAATTATAATTGGGAAAATACATAAATGCATTTTATATAATGCTGATGAATATTAGTTATATGTGTAATGATCATTTTCTGAATGAAAACACCTTAGGTAGATGGCCATGTTTTGTTAAAATTTATGACCTTCTTTACCAAGGCTATGAATTATTCCGAAAGAGTAATATAAATTCTTTGAAAAGTGAAATAAATCTCTCAGAGCACCTAGATTAAGTGGTCTTTTAGCAAGGAGGACAGTTTATCATCCACATCAGTTTCATTTTGTCGCTTTTGCAAGGCTAGTCTATGATCCAGGAACAAGACTATCTTTCTTATGTCACCATCACCAGGACATAGAAACCTCCAACACTTATGACAAAATTAGCTTCCATTTCTGCTCCTTGTTTTTGTCTTTTACAAAAAAAAAATGCTATTTGTTGAAGTATAAGAAGGCAACATTAGTACCAAAGGACAGTGGGTTGTTCTTAGCTACCTAATCTATTGTTTCATATGTCATATTTTTTCAGAGATATAGGATATTTTATAGTAAGCATGAGTTGTGGGGGAAACAGACATTTAAGCTAGAAGAAAAGAAAACATATACACTGTATATTTTAAGTTAGGGACAAAAGGTAGGCTTAACAAAGGCAAACAAAAAGAGTGCTTATTTTTCTTTTTGGTGTTTCTTTTTTTTTCATTATAAGTGAAAGGTTACAAAAAAGAGCAAGAATGTGTAGCAAAAGAAGCAAAAATTAAGACAAAATCAGAATTAAAAACTCTATGCAGCCATAGAAATAATTATTAGAATATATATAAGACCTACATAAATATTTACTTAGAAACTGTGTGTCTGATAAGGGACTATTTTCCAGAAAATATACGACTTGAACAACTTAAAAACAGGCCAACCATGGAGAGAGAGCAATGACTCAGTGGTTAAGAGCAGTAGCTGCTCTTCTAGGGACCCAGGTTCGATTCACAGCACCCACAGCGAAGCTGATCATTGTCTGTGACTCAAATGTCAGGGAACCCATCACTTTCTTCTTGCTTCCAATGGTATGTTTGCTTTTGCAACACAGACAGACATGCAGGAAAAATTAATAAAATTAAAAGTTAAAAATAATTCAACTGAAAAAAAATTAAGATAATTGTGCGGACAGTTCTCAAAGAAGATATACAAATGGTCCCAGTACGATGTAAATCTTAAACAACACTATTTTTCATCAATACGTACATTAAAACTATAATGAAATATATCAGAAATGTTAAAAAAGAAGTTTTCAAACCAGCACAAGACAGATGATTATGATGATGATGAGGAGGAGGATGAGGATGAGGAGGAGGGTGGAAGAAATGATGTTTTTTATATAAAGTTGTTGGGAATGTAAATCAATAGTCCAACTGTGGAAAATAGTGTGGGAGTTACAAGACAGACAGAGAGGTATGTGTGTGTGTGTGTGTGTGTGTGTGTGTGTGTGTGTGTGTGTGTGTATTGCAGGGGCTTGGGGACTTTCTTATGATCCAACAACATCATTTCCATTTCACACATATAATTAAAGGGTATAGAACAAAAAAGTGATTTATCACTATGTTTCCATTACAGCACAACTCACAATAACAAATCAGTGGAATGAAAGTGTCCTGAGATGACTAAGAGATAACAGAAAAACATTCACAAGAAAATTACAAAGACACACAAAGGATGAAATTATATGACTTGTGCCAACATGAATCTAACCTTGTATAATGTTAAGAAAAATAAGGTCAACATGAAAAGACAGTTATGTATGATTTCAATCAAATGCATCTCAAAAAAGTACTAAGCTCAAAAAAGTAGAAAGCTGAATAATGTTCATTTAATCCAAGGAGATAGAAGAAATGGGATTTGGGAAGACACAAACATGCACAGTCACAACCATGGTTCTAAAGTAAGAAATGATACAGGAATATTATAGACAACAATGTTACACAATATACTTAGAGATAGCTGAGAGAGGATTTAGAATAATTTCATCAGAAAAGAACTCTTAAATATTTGAGAAAAAAACGTTAAAAGCAATAAAAAGTTAAAGAAGCTGTAGAAGGACCTTAGGTAGGTTTTTATCTCTTACTGTCAAAGTTGTCATTTAGAATAATGATAGCAGTGATTTAAAAACCGTTAATGATTCATCCAATAATTTCAATGATAGGATACCAGAAATGGAAAAGTTAATTACAGAATATAGGTGATAGGAAAGCGTTCAGGATAAAGGTCGATCTACCAAACTCTAGAAGATGTGCTAAAATGAAAAGAAAGGAGATTAGTGTTGGCAGGTTTATGTTGCAGAGACAGAAGTTTTACATCAAGTAGAAGCCAAGTAAACTGGTATTTTATGTACAAATAATTTTACTAGGAAATTATCCAGAAGAAGACCATATCTCAGAATTTTTTCAAAAATATTTCAAGTTGAAACATATACTGGAAAGTAGAATCTCATTTCTCATATGTGCTTCTTTCTGCTTGGTTTTATTTATTGGGGTTGTCTATTTCCTCTTATATGGCTGAGTTTTTTAAATTTATTTTTGACAATTTTATACCATGTACATAATGATTTTAGTCTTTTTGCTTTTTCTCATCTGCTGTCCTTCTTTGTGAGCCTCTTCTTCCAGATAATTCTCTCTCCTCGTTCTCTCTCTCTCTCTCTCTCTCTCTCTCTCTCTCTCTCTCTCTCTCTCTCTGTGTGTGTGTGTGTGTGTGTGTTTATGTGCATTCATGTGTGATCCATTTAATTTTAATTGGGGTTGACCACATGAGCATGGGTGAGAGGTTATTTACTGAAATGCTACCAACTGAAGAAAATGGTATAACTTTCCTCAGCCACCATTAAATGTCAATAGTCCTTCAGAAAGAGGGAGGGCTTCATGAGCCCTTTTCTCTTCCATGATGAGATGTTGATGAGCCCAACTTATGAAGGTCTTATATAGGTTAGTATAGCATGAGTGAGTTCATGCATGCATCAGCCTTGTAATGTCCAAAGTACATTTTGCAGTAGTCATCCCCAACCTCTGGCATCTACATTTTTCCATTCTCTATTCTATGCTGCTCCCTGAGATTAGAGCTTGAGATCTTGATGTAGATGTCTTGCAGAGGGCTAAGTACATCACAGTACTGTATTCTCTGAATTTTGACCTAGTGTGAATTCCTATATTAACCATCGTCTACTCCAAAACCAAGCTTCACCAATGAAGGCTGAAAAGCTGTACAAATCTGTGGGTATAAGATACATACAGAGAGGGTAATTAGATACCATGTCAATTTGATGATGCAATGTTGCTGGAGAGCTTCTCTCCAGGTCTCACCAAGCCCCGCAGTCCCACAACCCACGTATAAAATAATCACTCAGACATTTATATTATATTACAAACTGTATGGCCGTGGCAGGATTCTTGCTAACTGTTTTTATATCTTAAACTAACCCATTTTTATAAATCTATACCTTGCCACGTGGCTCGTGGCTTACCGGCATCTTTACATGCTGCTTGTCCTGGCGGTGGCTGGCAGTCTCACTTTCTCCACCTTTCTCTTTCTTCAATCCTCCTCTCTGTTAGTCCCACCTATACTTCCTGTCTGGCTACCAGCCAATCAGTGCTTTATTTATTAACATATTTGTCATTCAGAACATCCCACAGCAATGCAATAGTAGTTGGTTCTCCCACAGTGCCTACGATTTCTCTAGTCACAAGCTCTCACCACATGTGTAGTAGCAGGTTTGATTTTGCATCTGTGCCGGTAGGCCTTAAACCTAATCAGAAAGTGATTGGTTATCCCCATAGCATTTATGTCACCATTGCACCAGTGACCAGTCATTCTGTTCACATGGTTCACATCTGTGTAAGACTGTTTATGACTTTTCTCCCCCAGCAGCTTGAATAGTACCTTCTGTTGCTATGGAAGGCAGCCAGTAAGTAGGAAGCTCTCTTCTGTTAGTAGGAGCTTTACTTCTCTGTATCCTGTGACCAAAGTATGTGGTATTCTCAATAGAAAGGTCTTACCACATAGCTATAGTGGGCAACTAAGACCAATGACAATATCCTCCATTGTTTAAGGGAGAGGAGACGTAGGACCTCTTTAAGAATTTTATAGGGAGTCTGGTGTGATTGTCCATGTCTTTAATCCTAGCACTATGGAGGCAGAGGCAAGTGGCTCTCTGTGAGTTCCAGACCAGCCTATTCTACACAGTGAGTTCCAGGACAGCCAGAGCTGGATAGTGAGACCCTTGCACATAGCACTGAGATTTTTGTTTAATAATTTCTGACTTCTGGGATGACACCATTACTAAGTAGAATATCTCTGTCTGAACTCTTCTTTTAAACAAAGAATTATTAGATAAGTTTACAAATAGTATATTTTAACGTGACTATTTTTTAATGTATCCTTAGTGTTAGCTAGTCCCCCTTCTGGCCTCCCCGACTTAAATCCTCTTCTATATTATCCCACTCTGCCCTCAATCTTCATACCAACTATCCCCTTTCCTAATGCCGCCTTCTCCTACAGGAGCCCTTCCTAGTTTACTGGCTTCTAGGGGCACTCTAAGCTAAACTGACAAATCTAAGTGTAGCTAGAGTTTTCCTGCCTGGCCCACTGTCAGGATAAATCTCTTTCACCTGCTAGTCCCACAGCCGCTCAGACCCAACCAAGTAAACACAGAGACTTATATTGCTTACAAACTGTATGGCCATGGCAGGCTTCTTGCTAACTGTCCTTATAGTTTATATTAATCCATTTCCATAAATCTATACCTTGCCACATGGCTCATGGCTTACTCATATCGTCACATGCTGCTTGTCCTGGAGGTGACTGGCAGAGACTCCCTCCGCCTTCTTGTTCTTTTAATTCTCTCTGTTAGTCCCGCCTATACTTCCTGCCTAGCCACTGGCCAATCAGTGTTTTATTAACAACACATTTGCCATACAGAACATCCCACAGCATCTAAGGATTTGAAACTCAGATCCACACACATGAGAAAATATGAAGCATTTGTCTTTCTGGGTCTTGATTACCCTGCTTTCTATTATTTTTTCTGGTTCTGTCCATCTACAAGCAAATTTCTTAATTTCATTTTCTTCATTATATAGAATCCCATTGTGCACATACCACATTTTCAATATCCAGTCACCAGTTTATGGAAATCTTAACTGATCATATTTTTAATATTGGTAATATTCATTATTGGAGAGGGGTTTTAAAGTTGAAATTTCAATTTTTGAATAGTATGTACAAATATTTAAACTAAATTTAATGAGTTCTCATTCTAAACAGTTAACTAAGGTAAGAATTTCATTTATATCCACTGTCATTTATAATGATGTTAACATTATTTATTCTTATACTTAACTTGCAAAAGATATAGAGTCATAGGTTAAAAATAATTTAATCTGGTAGATAAACATAAGAAGTAATAAATATAGGATTACAGTAATGATTCTTTATAACTCAGGTTTTTATTAATTACTCCTCATTATTATTCTCTTGTTGGATTTGTTCCCTATCATTATAATTACAGAGCAGCAGCTTCAGTACATATTGAGTAAGGTGATAAGTTATTGCAAATTTTATCTATGAATTTTGTTAGGTAACAGACACTCCTGCCACTGCCGCCCCCTCCCCAAAATTATAGTGGGGCATAACTAAGTTGAAAGAGCACACCCAGAGAGAGAAACAAGAGAAGCAGCGGAGACAAAGAGAAACCCCAGAATTACGTTTTGTAAATCAATATTCTATTTTTGTTTCTTGAGAAAATGCTGAACTTAGTTCATTAAAAATTGTGTAAAACTTAGTTCCGCGATGAGGTTTTCATTTCACACATCTAGTAACATGCTGTTTGAAAGATCTGTAACGTCAACAGTTTTCTAGTTCTATGTCTCAATGAAGAAAAACAGCATTGCTGAATATTTAGCTGCCCATTGTTGTAAAACTAAGTAATCACCATCATGCTGATTACATATTAATAAGTGTAGACAGCTGATCATTTGATAATGGTCTGACACTAATAGGCATTGTGGTTTTGTGAACCTTTATGTTTATGATACCCAGAAAAATCTGAATTATAGAACTTACTTTCAGAAAGCATATGAGAAAGCATATTACTTACTACATATAGTAAGATGGCTTGGCAGGCAGGGGTGCTTGATGCAAAGCATGAGGACATGAGTTCGATCCTTGGAACGTACATTGTGGAGGAAGATAACAAATCCCTGCAAATTGTCCTCTGAGAGTTCATAAGTGCACACACACACACACACACACACACACACACACGCACACACGAGAGAGAGAGAGAGAGAGAGAGAGAGATACAAATGTAATCTATTCATAAACTTTAAACTTTTATTTGTATATATATTGTATACATTTTATACACAGTATTGGCAATCAACATTTTTTTTACCTCCTTAATATGGGAACAGGATTCTAGATTTTTTTTTTTTTTTACACACACAGGCACATACCAATGCACATCTGAGGAGATCAAGGGACAGCATGCAGGAGATGATTTTCTCCTTCCGTACAGCTGGTTCCTAGACTGAAATTTGGTATTCTAGTCTTGGTGACAAGTGCCCTTACCTCCTGAAGTGGATTTGTGAGATAATATTTGGTGCATGATTTCTCTAAATATAAACATGATCAGAACAGTCTATGGTTTCATAACATGAAACCTATTTCACATAAGGAAACAATGTTTTTTCTGGGTTTTTTTTTTTTTTCGTAAATTAATCCCAGTCTCTGTTTGTGGTGCTGCAGATTGACCCCGCTGCGTTGCAGGACAGGCAAGTGCTCTACCACAGAAGTCCATAGCCCTGTGTTGTTTTATATTTCTTGTTTCCTGGTTTCTCTATGTTTCTGCTTAGACATAGAGTCTCCCCATATATCACAGGCTTGTCTAAACTCATGGTCAAGGGCCTCCCTAGTGGTAAGATTACAAATATGTACTACTATGCCCACCTTTAACTCTTTTTAATGTGGGTTATTTTAAAAAGAAATTTAATTGTCAGTATTTTAAATTACCAGGCCACTCATGTAAAATCAGATACATCCATAGAGAGGAAACACAAAATGAAAGCTCTCCACATCTAAACATTTAAATAGTGATTATATTCATACACACACACACACACACACACACACACACACACACACACACATATATATATGGTTTTTCGAGACAGGGTTTCTCAGTGTAGTTTTGATGCCTGTCCTGGGTTTACTCTGTAGACCAGGCTGGCCTCGAACTCACAGAGATCCGCCTGGCTCTGCCTCTCGAGTGCTGGGATTAAAGACATGCACCACCACCGCCCAGGCTTATATTTGCATAATATTGATACATTCTTATTTGAAGTTTAGATATTTCCCCTGTTCAAAATTACATCCCAGTTACATGGAAATTAAAGTTATTTCATATATGTGGGTAAATTTTTAGCTCATATACAAAAGATTTAAAACTATTTAAAAATAATTTGTTGATTTACATATAGTTCCGTCAGCAAATTTCATCGTTTTAAGCAAAGTGTGATGAGCTATGACAGTCACATCAGTGCCACCAAAATTAGCATTTGGACTGTTTCTTTTATTTCAAAGAATTCTGGGAAGATTTTACAGGCAATCTCTTTATAAACCTAGACCTTCAAAATGTGAATATCCAATTTCTGAATTCATTAACTGCAGAATTTCCACTTTCCAGTGCAGTTTCTTAGCATCTTTTCTGAAAATCCGTAAGTATATGAGAGTTTTGGTGGTGCCTTTCTTCTGTTCCATTGGCCATCTGCCTCTTATGACAATGCCACCCTAATCTGACTGTTCAAACTTCGTACCATGTCAGGTGGTATAATGCTCTCTACTCCTCTAGTTTCCCATGGCAGTGAAATCGAATCCTAATTTCAACTTCCTTGGCTGAAGAAATATCTAGAATATTAGTAAAGTACACAAGTAAGACTAGTTGGTGATTCCTGAGATGATTAGAGTATGAAGGTTCTCATTTATTAAGTGCTTCAATACCCAGATAGATTTTTAATAACATTATTGGGAGGTAATAAAAAGGAGGTATAAAAAGGTAATAGATTGAAGTAAGTCACCAGGACATGTCATTGTGAGCTCTGTCTTTCCTTGTTCTTCCCTGCTTTGTTCTGCTTCACGTCGTGACCTCCTTTCTTTCTCACTCCCCTCTCCCATGATCAGCTGAACCCCCCAAACTGTGGCTATAATAAATATTTTGCTTTCAAGTTGATATTTCATTCACAGTGATTAGGATATTATCAAACACAGAAACCTAGTGTAAGAATCATGGTGTCTTTGCTATGACCAATCTAATCATGTGGTTCTTGACTTCGAAGATGGTTTGTAGGAAGAATTTGGGAGTCTTTGAAGAAGCATGCCAAGTAAAGCTTATAATACTTTCAGAAGCATTCAATAAGCAATTATGGTGGGAGTTCAAAAGACCAGAATGATGTCAACAGAAATATTAATAATGAAATCCATTCTTATGAGGTTCAAGATAAAAAATGAGATCTGTACTGGAATTTTGTTAGAAGCCACTATACACTTATTTAGCAAATGATTTATCTATATGTTGGCACTGTCCTGAGATTGGAATGAGGCTGAATTTAAAAGTAATTGACTAATTAATTTGGTGGAGGAAATTTCAGACCAGCATGGAGTCAGGTTCTGGCATAGATATTCTGACTATTGTGTGGCAGGTTAAAAGTGACAGGTTGGTTGTCTCTGTAACCAAACCAAATTAGTGGGAACTCATGAAATTTAGACCAACAGCTGTGGAGCCTCCATGGAACTGGACTAGGCCCTCTGCATAATCGAGACAGCTGTGTAGCTTGATCTGCTTAAGGGGCCCCCTGGCAATAGGATCAGGATCCATCCCTGATGCATGAGCAGACTTTTTGGATCCCACTACCTATGGTAGGACACCTTGCACAGTCTTGAGGCTGGGAGAGGGGCCTATACCTGCCTCTACTAAATGTACCAGGCTCTGCTGCTCCCCATGGGAGGCTTTACCTTCTTGTAGGAGGTAATAGGGAGTGGGTTGCATGGAAGGCTGGAGGAGCAGCTGGAGGGAAAAGGGGGATCTGTGATTGGTATGTAAAATGAATAAAAAATTTCTTAATGAAAAACCAAAAACAAATAAATAAATAAAATGCAATTTTCTCTGCTGGCAAAAATTTTAAAAAAGTGACAGGTTGGAATAAACAGTGAAGCAGAAATGCACATTTTCTTAAATAAGCAGTTTGTTCGGATTAAAATAATGTATTTAAATGTGAGTACAAAAAAGGGCGTAGATATCAAAAGGTTAGTAACATAAAAAGTGACCAAACACTGTGTATTGGAAAACTAAGACAGATGGCTTGGTGTCACTGCAGAAACTAGCCAGATCCCACCAACTGTGGGTGTAAAAGAAAGAAGACTAAACTCATTTGAATGACATTCTCTTGAGACTGGCTCATGTCTGGTGTAGCAGACTTTCAAAGAACTTGTTTCTCTGGGATGCTTTCTGCTTGGTCAGCTCATAGGCTGTCCTGTCTATACTCCAGGATCTGTTACTGATCCAACTACTGCCAAACTGTGGCCTTGTTCATAAGATAATAGCTTTACAGACATGTAGAATGCAGGTATTGCAATGGATGGAGACTATCAAGCTGATAACAAAGGATCGCCCAAGATGCTAGGGCACATGAGGCATGATCAGATTTCCTGCATGAAAACCTTTGGTAGTTGATTTGTAAGGCTGTGAAGGTGAAAGGTAAACTGCACAGAGACTCCAAGAAACTGGAGACATCAGGATTGTAAAAAGTGTGTTAATGACACCTACAGACACCATGTATAGTCAGTCCAAGAGAGAGGCGATCTGAACATCAAGTGTCATGGTCATAGGGACAGGGTTACTCAAGTACTTGGGAGTCCATATGTACCACAATTGCTATATGATGACATTGTTGTTATTTGTATTTACTCTTTTTACTCTTTGTTCTTGTGGGGGCCTGCCACCCAGCTCGCAAATAAATCATGAACTGAGAGACTTATTATTTCCTTATAAATTCCCAGTCTTAGCTTGGCTTGCTTCTAACCAGCTTTTCTTTACTTTAAATTATCCCACCTACCTTTTGCCTTTGGTTTTTTACCTTTCTGTTTCTACATACCTTTCATTATTTCTTACTCTGTGGACTGCTGTGTAGCTGGGTGGCTGGCCCCTTCTTTTCTTGCTCCTCCTTCTCTTGCTCTTTCTTCCTCTGCTCTTTTTTTCTCCTTCTATTTATTCTCTCTGCCTGCCAGCCCCACCTGTCCTTTCTCCTGCCTCACTGTTGACCATTCAGCTCTTTATTAGACCATCAGGTATTCCAGGCAGGCACTGTAACACAGCTTCACGGAGTTAAACAAATGCAACATAAAAGAATGCAACACATCTTTGCATCATTAAACAAATGTTCCACAGCATAAACAAACGTAACACATCTTAAAATAATATTCTACCACATGACATGGAGCTATAAGATTTGGTGTGTCTGATCTTTGACATTCCCTTTGACACCCTCCATTGTGGAATGGAAATATTTTCTTTGTGCTATGGTAGGTAGGAATGGTGTATTGTTGGTTTGTTTGCTTGTGTAAGATGCTCACAGATAAACACTGCCACAAGACTCAGAGAAGACTTGAACTTGGGGTTTTGAACAAGGTTAGACTGTTAAAAAAAAAAAAAAAACAAACCATGGACTCTTAAGCCATATAATCAACATAATTGTCAGTATAAGAGTAACATTAAATCCAAAATCCTCTGGATAGGAGGGGGCAGTGTTAGTATGATGCTATTTAAGAAGATGGGTTTAAAGGCCACATTGATATGGTAGCTGGGCTTTAAGTTGATTAACTTTGATTTTTAATTTGACCATTCAATCATGGCAGGGGAGGCATGACAGCATGCACAAGAGGCCAGACAGTCTCAGTGCATCAGTCATCTCAAAGAAGAGAGTAAACAGAAAGTGGGAAGATTATTTAAAGAGCAACTGTAGAGAGACAAAAGACAAAAAAAGAGGCTTGGCCGTATCTTAGGCGGGACTGTGTTTATTCACAATGAGGGGGCACTTTTGTCACACCCATGCCCACATGGCCAAAATGCCTG
>CABHPQ010164221.1:485-24515 GCA_902168405.1 Peromyscus aztecus
ATATATGATATATCAGCTATAGATCATATATATGTATGTACATTGACATAAAGGTCAGGGTAGGGTATGCAATGTCTAAATTCTCAGATTCTTTGATCCATGCAAACAAAAATTTCCAGGAGAAATACAGACTGTATGCCCCCAGTGGCTTTATCCTCAGGTGTGTTCAAAAGGAAATCTCCCAAGCCAGTGGGCCCAACTGTCTACGAAGTCCCTGCATGCTCATCTGAAGAGACTCAGCACTCAGTGCTGTTCCTCAACAGAGCACAGAATGTATATAAAGTGGGCATCACGCATTGCCTACAGAGAGACACAGGTACACATTCAAAGTGCAGGAGGCAAACTCCAGGGAGGGTGGGGCTGAAGACCTGCGTGGACTTGACAGATAGCGACAGCAGCTTTTCCTATGATCCAAGTAAGTGTCGAGAGGCCCGTGGATTGTTCTGAGAACAGAGATGACACCTCAGGCCATGAGTGGGTTTGAACCTAGCAGAGGTCAGAGAATGGGGTACTGGGAATTACAGACTCTAACTCTGACTATCCATATTGGTCTTTCCACACTTTATTGTGTGGTGTGTGTGTGAACGTGAGCACCTGTGCACACGTGTTTCCATCTAGGAGTCTTGATCAAGTCCCTAATCAAATACTTTCTTTTATAATTGTTGCTGTGGTCATGTCCCCTCACAGCAGTAGAACTGTAACTCAGCCTGGCCCCTTTCTTCCTGTTGGGGTTCTAACTCTTGGTCCTTCACATGAGCATGGAGGAGAGGATGACATCGGCCATCGACCTCAATCGCTCTCTACCATGTTTCTTGAGACCGAATCTTATCCTGAACCCAGAGCTCACTGGTTTAAGTAGCTTCGGGGTTTGGTTGTCTCCACTTCCCTGCCCTGGGATCCAGGTGCATGCTGCTGCTCCTTCTGCTTTTTTTTTTTCCGCAGGTTCTGGGAGATCTAACTCAGGTTCTCAAGCTTGGGAGGCAAATACTTTACTGACTGAAGCGTCTCCCTGGCCTCACTGTTTTCCTCTGACCTTGAACCACAGGGGACTGTCCCTTTACAAGCACCCCACTTCACAGTGAGTTGCAAAATAAAGCTGGTTCTAAGTTTTAATTTATTTGTATATTTTTACGTTAATGGTATACCATTTTCTAGTGTCTTTCATAGTTTGAAACAGGATTTCGTTAAGAATTGGAATCACTGGTCCATTCAGCTTACTGATTCACCATCCAGGAAGGTTCCCTAGATTTAAAACAGTAAGATGGAGGAGAAAACACACTCAATATGAATTCTTATATTCTGTTTGTTCCTAATGGTGTGTGGATTCTGAGAAACACTGTGCCCAGTCAGTTTTGTCCAGGGGATTTCCCTAAAGATGTCACTCTCTGTGAGTCTTTCAGAAAGAGCATCTCATCAAAGACAGAAGTAATGGGTCCGAGGGGTGCTGTGATACCCTCAAACACTCAGGTCAGCCACCGCCTCCAGAATGTTTTCCCTTAGGTCAGCGGGAATCCTGCTGTAAGAGAAAGGCCCTGGCAATCCTCTCATCTCACTAGATTAAGTACTCTGAGCCAGCTTCTCCACTTGAGTATCACAAAAGCCTCCCCAAACCATAAATCTTCCAAGCTCGTCTCCAGACAGGGCAAGCGTTGCATCCATCAGCACTTTGCTGGGTATTTGAACTCCTCATTACTGACATAAAAATAGGAGAATCGGGAAAAAGGGAAACCGATTTGGAATTCAGAGCCTGATAAAATATCACTGGGGGAAGCTAGAGAGAACAATGGCTGCTTTGTCCTTTCTCACCCCATCATAAGCTCAAGTGGAAAACGGGAGCATTTAGATGAGAAGTGATCTCCCAGGGCCAATCCCCTGGACAGCGCTGTGAGATTTTAAAAAAGCAAAGTGCGTTCCAGTGGGCTAGCCTGCACTATTTCCATGTTTCCCACTGAAGTCTTCATGGCACGCTCTGTAAATGGCGGGCTCTAAATAAATGATGGATGAATGAAAGAGGGAATAAGACGTTCATAAAAGAAGGTAGAGTCTGAAACGACACTTCTGAGACTGGCTTGGGGTGACACTGCAATAACAACTAATAAAAATAGATGTAAAAGTTCACCTTAAATAATGCCCTTTTCAAATGAATCAGCGCGCCAGGGAACAGGGAGGATGCTGAACCATCCCGTGGATTTCATTTGTCTTGGAGGCCACTTTGTCCTCTACTTGAAGGAGAGCAAAGAGGCAGCTGCCATCATTTTTAAAGGCTTCTGCTACAGCCTGAATTATATTTTTAAATGAGCCCCTAAAGCTGCATTCTAATGCATTGCTCTCACTTGCTAAAGCACGCATCCTCATCTCCCCATGCTCCTGAGGAAGCCCCTGCTTGATTAGCCTGTGAACAGATCTACCAATTCCTTAAGATAAGAATCTCTGTTGCAGGTACAGCTGACTCGAAGGGATAACCTCTCTATGCATGACCTCCTTGAAGGTAAAGAAAAAAGACAGCACTGAACTGGAGAGGGGAGAGCGGGGGAAGATTCCTCTAGATCCCAGTGTCAAGAATGCAGCCTGACTCCTTGCATTTTCTGTGATGTGTCTTACTGGAAAAGCTGCAATGAACAGCTTGAGGCTGGGGTTAAGGTGGCATGATGATCAGTGCCGTTGTTGCCGAAGTTTAAACCTGAGGTAAGAAAAAGTGATCTGATGTTTGTTATTGTTGGAAACGGCAAGATTCTATGTATGCAGTTGGTCACTGTGACCTTTAGTTCTGTGCCCAAGGATTCAACCAGCTGTGAAAAAGAAGATAAGAAAAAGAGGAAGAGGAAGAAGAAGAAGGAGAAGGAGAAGGAGAAGGAGAAAAGGAGAAGGAGAAGGAAGGAGAAGGAGGAGGAGGAGAAGAAAGAAAGGAAGAAAGCCAGAATGAAAGAAAGGAGGGAAGGTTTTTTTTTTTTTTTTTTTTTTTGGAGGAAGGGAGGAAGGAAGGAAGAAAGGAAGGAAGGAAGGAAGTAATGAATGAGAAAGGAAAGGAAGAGAAAGGTTATATATTGAAAAAGTATAGGTTTTTTTTTTCCTTGATCCCTAAACAGCCCAGCAGCAGGACCTTTTCCATAGGATTCACAGCATATTAGGTATTGGAAGTCATGTAGAGATTGTGGACCACACGTGAGAGATTGCATACAGCTTCAATGCACATACTGAATCCTCTTGCCCACTTGAGCACCTACAGATTTGGGGTACCATAGGGGTCCCAGAACAAGTCTCCCACAGATACCGAGGCGACTTAGGCTGGTGATGGTGAGAATTGTGTATCTGTACCTACCAGACCTTCATCCAGTAATGAATTTACGATATATTATGTCACCAGATTTCAGCTCAAAGTAAAGAAATACCTTCTCCTTGCACAACAGATTGGTTTTCTTTTTCGCTATTTGGGGGCTTACGGGATATAATCATCTGATTCCCACCAGACACTTGAAATATAGAAACAACCCCCATGAGTCATCTATTAGTAGTGCTCAGTGCTTTAGGGTTGCAAAGGGCTGGGGCCAAACAACATGACGCTAACCTGTGGTGACAAGCAGCATCCCATAGGTGACTTATTTTTGCCTATCTGGAGTCTCCCCGCATGTCTGCAAAGCCAAGTGGCTAGACCATGAACTCCCTAGGGACCTCCTATCCTCTAACACACAGCCACTTGGCAGCAGTATTTCCTAGAGTTCTGGGCAGGATGTGTAAAGCTGATGGGATTTTCTTTGCTTCACATCAAGGGTGGTTTTGCCCCTGGAACTCCAGGAGACAGCCCCTCGGAGTCCCCTTGTAGTAAACCCTCCCGATATCTGTGATGAGGGAGCAGAGAGCAATAGGCTGAGACAATATCTGCAAGTTCACAAGGGCTCGGTCCTGCTGGCAACCCAGGCGAGTCTTGTCTTTCATGTATCTCAGTGCCTGAAGCTGTGTTTTGCCTTCTTGCTTGGTGACTCCTTTCCTTTAATAAAAACCCACCTACCGTCAGTTGCTTTCTGATTATCGTAGGAGGAAATCACTCAATTGGCCCAGGGAAATTGGAGCGTGTAGTCTGTCAGTCAAAACATTTCAAGGTTTTGTTTTTTGTTTTGTTTGTTTGTTTGTTTGTTTGTTTGTTTGGGGCACAAGGGACGTGGAGGTGAATCTGCTGAACTTCTTCAAGTAGAGTAACCTTTTCCTCTGCTCTCAGGGAGACAGATGGGGAAAGTATGTACATAATGATACAACCAATATAAATGTGGGGGAAGAAAGAGAGCAAGCCTGTTGTGAAAACAGCCATGGAGACACACTCCTGGCCAGGGTTTGGGTCTGGCTGGATATACTGAATGAGGGAACCAGTTCCCCTCCACCCTACTCCTCAGTTCCCTGCATCTTGCTTTCTGTTGCCACCACACGGAAGGCTGTGGTAAGGATGTCATCCAGCATCCCTCATCCATAAAGCAGATAGTGCAATATTTAAAGTGAATTACGGATTAACAAGGTCTTCCTCCTAGGAATAATGGAGACGTCCTTAGGGTAACAGTGTGATGTTGACACTCTCCACTCTTCCTTATCAGTTGACGCAACCTCCTCTTCCTTATCTCGTACCTCTGAAGGATCCAGAACTTTCCATGCCATTGGGTTGGCTGCCCCTACCTAATGCCATATTTCTGCTGCTTCTCTCAAAGAACTTCCTCTTGGAAAGTCCTCAGTGACATACACAAACAGAAACACATCCAATTAAGCTCATGAGAAGAGAGTCCCCTGAGAGTACCTTGTCACCACCATGGTCAGGTTGAGTTCTGCCCTGACATTTCAAGGCATTGCCAGTGCAGTTAAAAGGCATTTCTCTGCTGGCACTGAGCTTTCTAAAGCACAAATTCAGTTATCAGGAATTACTGCAGCAGACATAATATGTATCCCTGGAATGTCGATCCAGGTGCCGAAAATTGCAGGCCAGTAGGAAAATGGTGTAATCTGTGATTCCATCTGGCCCATGAATTTCCAGTGGCCTTGCTTATAGATTGTCAGAACTGTTCATTAAGTTTGTTTTGAAACCAAGGGCTTAATATCTGTAATTTAGAGGGCTCAATAGGCAGTTAAATTGAGTGAAACTATTTTTGAATGACGACTCCAGTTTCAGAGAAAGAGCGGACATTGCAGCTCAGAAGAGCCACATTCTGAGGCAGCACCAGGAATTCAAGATTATTTATAGGCCCTTTAGAAAACGGGCTTCGCTATGCTAAGTTGAGAAACTTTTCCTCCCTCCTATTAAAAAAAAAAAAAAAAAGCTCACAAAAGCCACACACTGACAAAAGGAGGCATTTTTAATGCAGATAGGTTATTGGCCACAACCATGGAACACTCGGTGATCCAGGTGGAGCACAGGCCAGTGGTGTGCTCACTCCGTCTGATTTGAGACTGACTTTACATACATAAGCTGCCATAAGAAGGTGCTTCCACAGTACAGCCTGTGCAAAAGAGAGACCCTTGTGTGCTGAGCCTTGATTAAAAACAGAACTCCTCATCTACTGTGCTTATAAGCATGCCCAAGCAATCTCAGAGACATTGAGTTACCCATGGGGATGGTATCCACATTGAAACCACAGGGAAGGTTCCTGGACCCAAAATGTAGCATCAAGCTACAGATGTAAATTATGATATTTGTCTTGAAGGGTGACATAGAAAGGTGATGTAGACAGCAAGGTAAACCCCCAGAACAAGTGAAACATGTCAACAAGTCCATCCAAGGGAAAAAAACAAAACAAAACATAGAGCTTCATTGGCCCTGATGTCCCAAAGCAGAGTCCCAATACACGTTGAGGACCAGGCATTGGCAACTAGTGTTGTAAGGGCTGCAGTCATGATTGTCCACAGATACTGTAGTTACATGTCTTGTGTGGCCGGACACATGACAACAACCTGCTTAAGGAAGGATTATTTTGGTGCCCAGTTTGATGGTACCATCTGTGGGGTGGGGAATTCAGGGCATCAGTGGCTTGGGGAAGCAGAGAGCAGTGCATGCCGACACTCATCATACGTTCTCATTTTTGTTCAGTTCAGGACCCACAACATGGAATGGTGCTGTACACGGTCAAGACGGTTCTCCCATCTCAGTCAACCTAATCTAAGTCATCCCTCACAGGCATTCCCCGAGACTTGTTTTCTGGGTGAGTTTAGATCCTGTCAAATTGACAGTCATTATTAACCATGACAGACATCAAGCAGGTCTAACCTGGTGTAGCAATGAATGTCACTCGGTTTCTACTCCAAATCATTCTCCCCTTCTTTTGCTTAACATGGATGGTTTTTCCCCCAGGGCAGTTGTGTGACGAGACAAAAGAAGACAAAATGGCACTTATAAAATCTGTCCAGGTAGCTGGCTGACACTATTATGACTGAGACGATGAAGGCATAAGTCAGCTGGGGATTTCTGTGAAAGTTTGCTTTCCTGGAATGAGTGTCACCTCTTTAAAAATAAAAAGAAAATCCACTTTCATCTTCTGCCTTCCTGAAATGAGAGCTGAGGCTGGAGACAGAGTCTTGCTGTTTTGCTTAAGAAACCATTACTCAGGATGATAGGACAGAATGGAGGGAGAAACCCAGAGCTGACAGCATGCGGCCTGGGAGAAAGCATAAAGCCACCTGGGGAGATTTCATCAGAAAGCACCCCGGGGAGAGTGTAAGTTCAAATGACTACTGAGGAGTTCTAAGAAGAGGCTGGGGGGGGGGGAGATGACAGAGTGTATCAGAATTCAGATCCCCAGGCCAACGTAAAGGCTAGCACAAATGGCAGCCTACCCATGATTTCAACACTCTGGAGGCAGAGATATGAATTATAAATGCTGGGTTCATAGCTCAGACTTACTACTAACTAGCTGACACTTCAATTAACCCATAATTATTATCTGTTTAGCTATGTGGCATGGTGCCTTTTCTCAGTACAGCATTCTCATCTTGCTTCTCTGAGTTTGCTGGGGACTCTTGACTCCATTCTTCCTCTTCCCAGAATTCTCCTAATCTGGCTCTCGCACTCAATCTCTTCCTGCCCAGCTATCGGCAGATCAGCTTTTTTCCTAGCAAATGAGAGTAATACATATTCATAGTATAGAAAAGGATTGTTCCACAGCACCACACTAGACAACAGGTATACGTACACATCGATAACAAGGGAGTTACACACATGGACTGACTTTGGTGGATCTCAAGGGTTCTGTGAATGCCGTTAACAAACCCTCAGTCACTGCATCCGTTACTTCTGTTGTGGTGACCAAGTACCTGGTAAGAGGCAGCCCGAGTCAGGAAGTGTTTGTTTTCACTCACACGGTTCAGTGAATCATGGCCACATCGTAGCAGCAACATAATGTAGCTGGTCACATGGCATGTGTAGTCAAGAAGCAGAGACATGCATGCTGGTGCTCTGCTTGCTTGCTCATTATATTCATTCTGAGTTCCTGGCCCATGGAGTGGCAGTGTTCACATTCAGGCTGAGTGTTCCCTTCTCAGTTAACCTATCTCAATAATCTACTCACAGACATGCCCAGATTCTAAATTCAAGTTGACAATTGGCGCAGCCCATCACAACCATACATGCTAGAATTCTACTTATTAAGTATTATTAATATGACAATGCTTATGGATAGAAAAAAAGATAAGCCTTTCTCAGGGCCTAGGGTTGGAGACCATGCAGGGGTGGGGATCGGGATTAGCATGGGTGACTCTGAAGGAGTTCCTGGTGGTGCAGCATTCTGTATCTTACTGCTGAGCTTGTTGTGTGATAGGGAATGAACCCCACACAGACACTGGAGATGCTGGAGATGTGCCACACCCTGCTGTCAGCACTGGACAGCACCTCCTACAACTCAAGTTATTTCAAAGTATAACAAGTGGTGAGCTATGGAGTCACTGGCCAGTGGAGAGTAAAATACATCATACATTGATGGCTGGGGTGACGTCTCCCTGTCAAGAGAAGAGCACGTGTTGCTCTTGCAGAAGATCTGGGATCAGTTTCCAGCAGTCACATCAAATGCCTCATGACCACCAATAACTCCAACTCCAGGAGATCAGTGCTCTCTTCTGGTCTCTGAAGGCATCTCCACATATACAGTGTACACATATGCATAAAATAAAATGATAAATTAAATATTTTAAAAGGAGATAGATGTATGGATGCATTCTGACGTAGCAAGTACACTCAAGCTGTGCTTATGGGCAGCCTCTCTGGATGTTCAGATGCACACGCTGTCTGTGACTGGCCCTGGATAAGCTAAGACCTTCACACCTGGGCACATTAGAACCAAGGCCAGATGCACGTCTCCAATTACTGAGCCTGTCTGTCCACCCAAAGGTGCCTGTGGGAGCAGAGTTGCCGTCAACAAAACACCAGATTCCTGGTCAGCTGCCCCCTGGGCTGCTGGGGCATCCATTGCCTGTTACTCTTTAGCTGGAGTTTGCTCACATGTCTCCTGTTTATCTTCAGTTTAATTTATTTCACAGCCATTGGACACCAATTACACTGGGCAAGTCCTCAAGTGTCCTGTGGCCACTTGCAGAGGCAGTCAGCAGATGCAGAGTGGACACTGACTATCTCTGGCTCGTCTTATAAATTTTGTGTCTTCCCATTTTGCTAGAATGTGGCTGGTCAAATAATCTGACTCTTGAAGAAAAACAAAAAGTAAAATAAACAAGAAAACTACCATATGTGTGCAATTCTTTGAGTTTTAGTTTTGGGATCAAACTATGTGCAAAGATGTCCATAATCAATAATAAATTCAAAGTGCACACAAAGTATTTTCAAAGAAAGCCATTATACAAATTGCATGTGTGTACATGCAAGTGTGGTGTTCGTGGAGGTACAAGGTTTTGCTGGTACATATGCAAATGTGTGTATGTGCAATATGTGCCTATGGAGGCCAGAGGTCAACCTCAGGTAGTTCCTTAGGAGCCACTCACCTTGCTTTTTGAGATAGGGTTTCTCACTGACCTTCGTACACTGAGCTAACTGGTCTGTGAGCCCCAAGGATCCATCTGTCTGCCTCCCAAAGGCTGTAATTATACAGCAAGTACAACTGTGTCTAGTTTATATTTGTGTGGGTTCTGTGCATCAAACACAGGTCCTCATGCTTGTGTATCACTACACTGTTTCTCCATTATATATACTTTAATTTATCCTTAGTTATAGTTACTAGGCAACAATACATTTAAATGTGGGCTGAAGGAAATGAGAAAATCTTTGTGTACACCATGATTATATCCATATATGTGTCTCTTTAGCAAATAAAAGACAGGGAAAAAATATGAATAATTTACCTGGTTTCTGTCACAGTGTCAGAAGTGTAAGACTCGTGCTGGGTGTATAGCTCAGTGGTAGAGCATTTGACTGCAGAAGTGTAAGACTCCCCACACCCTCATTCTTCTGAATGACACATTAGAAATTATGCAAAGAACACCATAGTAAATACATACATTGTGATGAGGATTTTAAGCATAACAAGGTGATATCATCTCTCTTTCAAATATACAAGCATCCTAGAGGTGAGTTATTTCTCTATTTTATGCATTTATAATAGCATTAGTCTCTCTCTCATTTGTGTGTGTGTGTGTGTCTGTGTGTGTGTGTGTGTCTGTGTGTGTCTGTGTGTGGTGTAAGTGTGCCCGAGGTTACACTCATTCTTGGAGGCATGTGTGAAGGCCAGAGGTTGACATCTCCATTTTTCCCTGGATCTTGCCATTTTGTCTGTGCTGGTTGACCAGTTAGCTACCAAGATCTACCTGTCTCTAGGCACCAGCCTTGGGGCTACAGAATCACTCCACCAATGTGACTTTTACATGGATGCTAGGGGTCCCAACTCAGTTCTTCATGCTTCTATATCAAGCTCTTCAGCACTGAACCATCTTTCCAGCCCCAGGCCATTGTTTCTTCATGGCTGTTCTCAAAACTATGACTATAAAACCATTCCACATCAATATACTTTATAGTGATCTTTTTTTATTATGTATCATTTCAAACCCCATGGATTTTTACCATTCCTCTACTGATGAGCATTTTGACATTGTAATTGTTTTGTTATTACAAAGTTCTGTAATAAACACTAAAGCAGAATCATTGTTGGCTTTTCAGAAACCTTCTGAATTGCAATTGTATTGATTTTTATGATGGGAAACACATTTGTAAGCAAAATCGTGATCATGTCAAAAAAAAATCAATTATGCATTCCACAAAACATTAAAAAGAAAAATGTTCTTTGGACAGAAAACTCTAATCATTTTATAGTGAATATAAACTCAGATTATTTTCAAGTGCTTCAATATTCTGTAAACACATGTTTTTCTTTGTTTGTTTGTTTTGAAACCATGTCTCAGGTACCCTAGGCTGGCCCGAATTGATGACTTTGAGCCGCTGATCTTCTTGCCTCAACCCACAGCCTCCTGAGTGCTGGGCTTACCAGTATGTGACACCAGAACTGTTTTATGGGGTACCAGGGATTGAACCCAGGGCTTTGCACATGCTAGGCAAGCACTTTGCCAACTAAGCTGTGTTTTTATGAATCAATTGGACGGTCCTTCTCTTGGCTGCCTTTGCCCTCGGAAGTCCTCTTTCCTGAGTCACAATCTCCATTAATTTCCCTGATGATCCCATCCGTGTTGGGAGTGGTCAGCCACCTCACTGGCTTCCTATGCCCAGCTCTCACCTGGGTCATCGCCATTATCTCCCTTCAACATCTCTGACTCCCATTCCACGAGTCTAAGGAATCCATTGCTTGAAAACCTAATAACAAGTGCCTGTTATGACTGTAAACAAAGCATGTTGAATAAATGGATGAATCCATAGCATATAAGAAGTCTGGTTTCATAAGGATGTGAGAGCTTGGTCATCATTCTTTATTTCTCCTCAGGAGTCTGGACCTTTAAGGATGGACCTCGGCTGACTTCACTTCTTTCCTGCCTTTCGATCCTGCTTTGCACATCAGTTCAGCAGGGAACTGTGAGGGTGTCCTTGTGGAGTTGTGTAAGCCATAGTTTTATTACTGATGATTTAGAGTTAGCCATGACAGGAGTCCTTGTACCAGGGAGGCTGGAAACCCTGCACACAAAGGTTTTATGTGTTTGCTATCTTCGCTTTTGGCAAGTCTGCTATCAAATTCATCAGCACGTGATTCTGTAAGGGGATGCTTGTGTGCTTGTGTTTACGAATACACGCACCTAGATCTTCACTTTATTTGTATTGTTTTCCTATTCTGGAAATATTATAAGATACAAATGACCAATAGCATGTATTTTCTGTTTCCACAAGCAAAAAAGTATTTGCAGAATACACTTTATCTTCTTCTAGAAACGTATTATTTGTATAAAATACTGACTTCAAAAATCTAAATGTATAAGAAAAACAAAAATATTGTAAGAACTAAAGAAAAATGCATGTGCTAAAAATTCCAGTTCACAAATTCATTGTGACTGAGAATGGAGCATCTGTACCAAGTCTCCCAACAGCCACAAGAGAAAGGAAACAGCTTTTTTATTTCACGTCATTATCTGCTACCAAATATTGACTAAAAGGATAATATCCTTCAGCACCAAATAAAAGCTTAACATTATATTTCATCACACACTGGCCATGCAGACTGTTTTCTATATCATTTTTGCCCTGGTTTCATGAGTGTGGGAATTCTTATAGTCTTTGACAATGCAATGAAGCCCAGAGAGAGCCAGAGCCCAGGGCCTTGTCATTGATCTTCCCTGTTAGTCACTAGGTAAGAACCATAGTCAGTTCTCATTCCTCTGATGGATTCACTATTCCCAGGTATTAAGTTACACTGCTAGCCTTGGCTACAGTGGTGAGGTCTAGCTTGAAAGTTTCATTACATTTATTGATTGGTCGACGTGTGTGTGTGTGTGTGTGTGTGTGTGTGTGTGTGTGTGTGTGTGTTTGTGTGTATGTGTAAGTCAGAGAATAATTTGCAGGAGTTAGTTCTCCCCTACCACAAGGATGCCAAGGATTGAACTTGGGTCACCAAGTTTAGCAACAATTGCCTTTTCCCACTGAGTGATCTCACTAACAGAACTTTCATAAAGCAGACAACAAAGAGCATCGGTGTGGTGATTATTTACACAACACTGGAAAAGCAAAGGCCATGATTGCAGACGTGACTGGGGAATGAGAGCCTATGAAGCCTCACTAACGTGTTACATGCTGTCCATGGTTCAATAGGATGAGAGATCAGGATTTTGGAGCCCAGACCATATGCTCCTGAAGTCCACACCCATCACTAATTTCCTCAAGTGTTAGTTACTAACTGGGCTTTCAACACCCAAATGAGGGACAGGTCAGGTTCAAAGCCAAACTTGCCGCTTGAAGACTGGTCCACAAAGCTGGGTTAGAGTCATGTGAGGTCCCAGTATACACATGGCAAGGTTTCCTCATGGTGTGTCATTTGGGCCAAATGGGGTTTTATTTGAATGAATATTATCCCAGCCTCTTGTTGCCCTTCCTAGGGTAACACAGGGAGCCGATTACACAAGGGCAGAGGCACTGGTTTGGGCTCAGGTGACTAGCAGGTACCTCCAGGCATTAGTGATGTTCTTTTTTCCTGAACTTTCCTTGCTGCATGGGAGATGCTGCACAGACGAAATTTGGTTCCATCCTTCAGACCTCAAGCCTCAAGAGAACAGCACACATTGAGGTGAGCTGTGACATATAAAGGGCTCTGTGGGAGTCTGCCCAGGGGACTATGCAAGGAGGGTTTCCTTCCAGGGAGCTGGTGGAGAAAGGGAAGACAGTGTACAGGGAACCTGGGAAGCTACAGTGACATTTTATTAAAGATGGGAATAAAACCTAGCTGATAATTTTTTTCCTTCTGGTGCCCTTCTGGTGATCAGTAACAATGCACAAGTCTCTGCAACAACAATCTAATTCTTACAATGCAAAATGAGGTAAAAATGAACGTGTGAGTCCACATGTTCACTGTGAGTGGATTCCCTGATCCCAGGAGCAGAGAGGACGCTCCAAAGGGGCTTCTGGAGGAGAAGGCACCTACTCTGGCTTTAAAAAGGAAAAAGAAATCCTTTTTAGGGATGTCAAGAAATGGAAGAACCAGGGAGATGTCATTCTAAACTAAGCTCAGAAGAGTAATGAGCCAAAATGGTAAATGTGGAATGAGATAAGAGGGTGATGAGGGAGGAAGCGATGGCTGTCATGGGAAAACGTCTTCTAGAATCACACACAGCTGTTGGCTCATTTCCCCATGTCTGACTCTAAATCTCACATCCTGTCCTAAGTGAGGGGAGACACCCTTGTTATCTCTCGTTCTGTAAGTCAAGTCATTTTGCAAGTGGCTACTTCCTCTGACTGTCCTGCACCTGGAGATGATGCTCAAATGTCCTCAGAACTGAACAGTGTCTGGCTCATGGTGAGTACCTGGGCAACGGGGTTGTTTGAATGCAGTGGAATGTCCCTTGCTAAGTGTATTGAAGTTCATAAAGACCTATTATGTAAGTGTATGCAAATGTCAAAGAATAAATAAAAGTGTTAGTTAAACAAACAAACAAACAAAAAAACGCTTGTAGATGCCACCACATGCTGGCCTCCCTTAATGTCATTAGAGATGCTCCAATGTGGCCCTAACCATGTGTCTAAGTAAGTATGGAGAAAGCGGCACTTGGTATAAGGAACAAGTGGCCCAGTTAGTTGTTCATGATGAGAGCGAGCAATACCTGAAGAATGCCGTGTGCCCCAGTATGGCCTTCACTTTCTCCGGGGTAGGTGTGGAGACACCTGAAGAACACAGCACCAGACACCTGGCATACCCCTTCAACGTGCTGAGAGCAGAGTGGAGCTCACTGCCACACTTCCTGCTTCCACACCCCTCTTCCTGAGTCTGTCTCCCACATCCCCCACACCTGGACACCAACACACGACACCGCGGGACCCAGTGCTTTGCCTGCACTTTTCCTGTCCCTCCTGGTTGGTCCTGGAATGCGTCGGGCTGTGCTGGCATCATGCCCTGCCTCGAGGCATCCTGAAACATCACTGCTGAAGACCAAAATTAGCTGGGACGGGTCCATTTGACAGTCACCAGGGCCAAACTGGCACCTGCAGGCTGAGTCACTGACTTTTAACTGTTTATTAAGTGGTGACAGTGACAGCTAAATAGTGCAGAGGAAGGACCCCTTCTCTGCGTGTTCCGGGAATGAACGTAAAGCTTTTAGAGAATAAGGCAGAGGCATGACCAGAATGGGAGGCGCTGTCGGGGAGGGGTGCAGGGTGAGCACCAAATTGCTCTTGTCTCCCTTCCATCTGTGCAGATGGCTCCTTGGGAGCACATCCAGTGGGGGGGCTTGCCTCTGCAGCTCTGGCCTCAGGCTGTCCCATCACTAAAAGTTCTGAGCGGCGCTCACAGCTCACGTAGCAATTAAACAACAAAAAGCACCCTTGGATCCAATGGACACTGGGTGTCTGTTCAAACATCCCAGCATGAGTGGCCCGGATCACTCTAGAGAGACAATAGGTCTGTAGGGCCCAACATGCTCCTCCCACGAGGCCTCTGAGTTTGGATGGTGTTGATGAGCCCAGGAACTTTTCAGTTAGCTTGACTGGTTGCCAGAGGCATGGAAACCTGTCTGTGTTACGCAAATTAGAGTGAGTGGAAGTGAGTGTTCTTGGCCAGGAGACAGACTGACCAGGCAGAAACATCTTCCCCAGAGTCAGCCTTGACACACACAGCAGGATAGGGTGGATTGGACTGTTTCCTATAGTCTTGAGCTAAGAAAGTCGAGTCTAACTGGGTCCTATGTTCATTTTTTTATAGAAGCTTGTGAATGTCAGGATAACCTGGTCACTCACACAGATGCGCGCGCACGCACGCACACACACACACACAGAAACATGTGAACACACAGACATATACATAGACCAACACATGGACACAGACATACACACAGACAGAGACACACACATACATAAACACACATGTACACATAGGCACACATGCATGCAGACACACACACAGAACCACACAGAAGCACACACACAGACACAGGCACATGTGTTCTTTTGTGTATCACGTGTGGCCTATAGCAAATTCAAGCAGAACTTCTTGCAAACGCCTAAGCCAGGGTAGAGGGATTCCTCTCTAAAACCTGAACTAAGCCTGTAGTCCCTCAGCCTGTGCCCTGTGGCTCATCCTGGGTTCTTGCAGGACTGTATTCCATCTTGGAATAAAGGAAAGTAATGATGGTCCAAGATCAGCATCATCAGAGAATCATCAGAAAAGCTTCCTCCTGCAGCAGAGAGAAACAAATACAGAGACCAATTGCCCAACAACACGCTGAGAGTGAGAGACCTTGGAACACTCGGCCCTAACCAGGGATCGGGGAACCCTGCAGAGGAGGAGGCAGAAAGAGTGTAAGAGCCTGGGGCGACGGAAGACACCAAGGGAGCAAGGCCTTCTGAACACCACAGGACTGACACACACATGAACGCACAGAGACATGGCAGCATGTGCAGGGCCTGCGTGGGTCTACACCAGAGGGGGTCCTAGAGCTGAGAGGGGAAGTGGACATAAGCACCCACCCTAACCCAGAAGCTATCTCCAAATGATAACCACTTGCAAATGGAAATTGAGTGTTCCCCAAGGGAGTCTGGCTTGAGAAAAACTACTCTTCAGGGCAGGCTACATGACCATGCTGGCCAACAGAAAATGAATTCAGTGGCATCTTTTGGAAGTTCCTTGTCTCATAATGTCATCTCAGGGCTTTTTCTTTCTTCTCTATTTTTTAAGTTTTAATTTTTTTAATATTCTCTCTCTCTCTCTCTCTCTCTCTCTCTCTCTCTCTCTCTCTCTCTCTCTCTCTCTCTCTCTCGCCCCTTATGGGTCCTTTACATATACTTATGGCTTCTGGTTTTGTGTTTTTATGGGATACCTGAGTGTGTAAACGAGGGGGTCTCTGCATCTATATCTGTTTCTTGTTTCTTTTCTTGGCCTCTTTTCCTTCTGTTTGTCTTGCCCCATTCTGATGTTTTGTTTTATCGTTATATTATAATGCCTTAGAAGCCTGTTTGTTTTCTAATGAGAAACAGAAGGGGGGTCGATCTGGATGGGAGGGACTGGGAGGAGCAGAAGCAGGGGAAACCATAATCAGGATATATTATATGAAAAAAATATTTTCTATAATAGAAAAACAAAAAGATCAGTGAGCTGATGCTGGGTCTCTCAGCCTCAGCACTCGTGACGTTTTGGGCTGATTGATTCCCAGTCATGGAGGATTGTCTGTACCACAGGGGAAGCCATAGAACACTCTCCTCTACAATTGTAACAGTCAAAGGTGGCTCCAGGCTCTCCTAGTTTTCCCTGTAGGGCAGATTTAATCCCTTATTGAGAACCAGTGTATAGAGTGATCAGAAAGGAGAGAGAACAGGAGTTATGCGTGGAGGACATTGGCGGGATGCTAACATTTATCAACAAACCCGGAGAGAACTCCACAGATCAATAAACCCAGGCCTGCTTTCAGATTTATAGGGTGGGAAATCAGATTAATCCAGCAGGATGTATTTTGGCTCTATGCTGCTGTGAAATGCCATATTAAATTAAATAAATTCTGTGGCTTTCTTCTGAGTCGAGGGGAGGGAAAAAAAGAAAAAGGATAACACATTAAATTGCAGGATATTAATTATACAGAGCTACATATCAGATGTTATACATCGAAGGAGCTAATTTCCTCCACAATGTTATTATTATTTGTTGCTTGTGTAGTATCGTTGATGTAAACACACCACTTTATAAATACTCCTATAAAGTTTATTGCTCCTACATGAGCATGCCGTGTAATTATGTATTTACCTTCTAATAAGTGATATGAAAGGCACAGCTCACTCTCAGCAAAAGCTGTGCATTCGCAATTATCCGACTTTCTAAAAATCTCTGGGTAGCAACTGAGCTGGGTGGTTCTAGAAACAGAACTGATATGATCTGAATAAACAAGCAAATTCTATTTTTGTTATTTTTTTTCCAGCTTTAAAGAAATAGGCCAGTCTTTCTCAGAAAGTTTCACACTGTGGGGTATTTTTTGGAGGAGGGGTATTTTTGGGTTTTCTTCCTGTTTGTTTGTTCCTCCACAGGGCTGATCCATCCCTGTCAAGCCTGCAAAGTGTGCTGTGTGTGGGTGGAAAGGCAAACCACACAGAGCAAGTTTCACTGCCATAGTCAGGTCACCTTAAACATTGCACGGCAGCTCTTTTCAAAAGGGAAAAAGTGAGACAAGAAGGACACACACACACACACACACACACACACACACACACCCCACATACCCATGCACAAATTTCTCAGCTCTAGTCACCCAAGATAGCAAAAGCTCTCCCTGCACCACACAGAGATGGAGGAGGGGGCAGGAAGAAGGGGGGGGAGGCAGCAGGGCTCAAGCTGATGGAATAACCAGTGACCCACTCCATGGACCCGGCCTAGATGGCTCCTCCTCAGACACACTAACACAAAGTCCTTTGGGACGTCTGAGTCAATCACTGTGTTAGTCAAAAAACGTTAGCAATTTGCTGGGTTTTCTTTTTTTCATTGCCCACTGTCTGGAGAGTTAAACACCTGGGTGTCTAGAAACAGTTCTTTAAAAATGAATTGCCTGGCTGGGCAGCAGTAGCACATGCCTTTAATCCCAGCACTCGGGAGGCAGAGGCAGGCGGATCTCTGTGAGTTCGAGGCCAGCCTCGTCTGAAGAGTGAGATCCAGGACAGACTCCAAAACTACACAGAGAAACCCTGTCTCGGAAAAAAAAACAAACAAACAAAAATGCATTGCTTGTTTGGATAAACAAACTTTACAGGACAAACAGTTTTTCATTTCTGTGAGCAAGGCTGGGGAGCTCAGCTTACACTGTCTTGTGGCCACATCACTGACATGGGAAAGAAAGCGGTTCTAACATGGCAGCCCTAAGTCTGAGGGCACCGCGGTACACAGGAACTACGAAGCGGGTGAGCTCTCCTGTGCCCGGCCAGCTCCTTTGCACATCCTGAAGGCCGAAGAAGCATAGAGCAGCGGAAGTCACTGACTTGTAAACAATAGCAATTTAAAGCAAGAGGGAAGAGATTTGACAATGAAGCCACATCAGCTAAGTATTTTTTTTTAACCAATTTAACATTTTTTTTCCCCAAACTAATCCATCCGGATGCTTAAGTCTGAGAAGAAATTCATTTTAAAAAACTGCTCATATACTTTACCCTTGGTGCTATGTGCATAAATCATTTTTGTGTCATTATTCTCTGTTGAACAGTAGATTATCTTGCACATTTTTTTGGGGGCGGGGAATCCAAGCTTCCTGCAAGATGTGATATATTCCTGACCTGAAATGGTCAGCAATTTTCAACCATAGAAGGAGAAAGATGGGAAAGGATGGAGGCTGTGGCAGAGATGATGGATCTTCTTCCTGCCCTGACTTTGACAGAAGACTGCTAGCTAGGAGCTCCCTGCAGGTATTCTGAGGCAGGTATCTCACCCTGCTGTAAGTTCCAGGTGGATTTCAGTACTCTGGAATAAACTGCAGGGATTTACCAGAAGCCTGATCACCTCAGACCCGAGTTGAACTAAATTCACACGTATTATTTCAAGAAATGTACTTGTATGGAAAATAATGTAAAGCAAACAGTTTATCTAAATCTGAGTATGGCGGCCCTGGCCTGCATTCCCAGTACTCAGGAGGCAGAGGTAGGGTGTTGTTTGAATTTTAGATGGTCTTTTAATAAAAAACCCTGAGCCAGATGTTGGGCTGAAAGCTGAAAGATCAGAGAAGCAGAACAGCCAGCCACTAGTTCTTACCCCTACAACATCCTCAGCCTAAAGAGAGTGAGTTCCTGTTTCCTCACGCCTTTCTCTGCCCAGCCATTTTACTTCCTGGGATTAAAGGCGTGTGTGCTTCCCAAGCAAAGGCATGAGATCTCAACTGCTGGGATTAAAGGTGTGTGCCACCACTGCCTGACCTCTATGTCTAATCTAGTGGCTGGCTTTGTCCTCTGATCCTCAGGCAAGTTTATTAGGGTACAGAATAGATCCCCACAGTAGGGCGATCTCAAAGTCAGTGCCTCCCTGGGCTATGCATGGAGGCATTCTCTCAGAAAAAGTTTACCAAGCAACACCTTCCGTGAGAAACAGAAAGCCATCCTAGCACACTGAAAATGTGACTAGACGGGATGGCTTGTGTGCAGCATGGGCGTTGATGCTTCATCTGAGGAAAGCTGCAGCCAGCGGGGAGTCATTGCAGAACTGCCCGACCGATGCTCTTGATTTAGAGTCTCCCCTTCCTGGAGGCGTTTGCCCTGTCCTTCCCAGATTTCTTTGCCTTAAGGGCCTGTCCTACACAGGCTGTTCTCTCTGGAGTCCATTTGACATCTCGGTAGGAAGGGCCATGCTTCTTAAAACTTAATTGTGAAATAACCTGTGCTTTTACATTGTTACAAAACTCACTGGCCTCCTCTGGCCTCAGCAAGTTGAGATGCATGAACTGGTTATTAGAGTTACACACTTCTATCAAGCTTGGCCTAAAACTGCTGCCATACATAGTTTAACTGTGCTCTAAAGGTGTCTCCACGCATAGTGAATTGTAACCTAACCTGACACATAAACAGACTTTAACCTCCTCTTGCTACAAGCCACAAGTCACAAGCAGTCACTTATCTAAAAACTAAATAAGACAGTCTGGAGCTATAACCAAGAGGGCCAAGGGCTGTCTCTTCACCCACTTCCTCCTTCTCTGGACTGAGGGCTTCCTTATCTCTAGATATAAATGGAACCTGTTCATGATAGAGAAAGGCATCCTGAACCAACTATCTGTTAGCAGGCCTCACAGAAGGACATGAAACTCTCTAACCCCTACATCTCTGCCCAGTCTCTGAACCATTTTGGATGGAGACTGCTAGGGAAGGAATTGCAAATAAATCAAGTGGGAGCAATAAAACAGGGTTTTCCAGAATGCTGCCTTTAATACCTCTTAGGCTCACATAAATGGCCCTTTCCGGGGCTGTCTGTTGAGGATGCAGTGACGGTATAGTGAGGGCCGAGCTCTCGGTGAGTACTAAGAGATTGCCCAAACAAGGGTGGGTAGAGCAGTCAGCTTGCTCAGAGAGCGAAGACGAGGGTGAACTGGAAAGTCAAAGAGCTTCAGGCTGTGGAAATGAAGTGGCAGGTGATGAACTCCAGAGCCAAAGAGAGCTTAGATCACTATGCGAGTTTTAAGAATGTCAGTGGGGTTCCCCTCAGGTTGACAGTGAAGTCTTGGGGTGGGAGACATCCCAGTTAAGAGCAAGGATGGTGTTAATGGAACGTTCTTTCAGTCATGAAGAACCCAGAGAATTAACCAAGAACTAGTTCGTCAGGATCTGATAGTACTTATCAGCGTTTGCATTTTGAGGAAGGAGGAACTCTGGTTGGTATGTAAAATGAAAAATAAAATTAAAAAAGGTTACATTTTATCCAGGTGGGGGCCTTCATGTAGAGTAAAGAGGTACCCAGGAGAGAACAAGTGAGTCGTGTCCCATGAGTGAGCAACCCCAGAGGTCACTGTGAGTCTGACCTACAGTTAACTCTGGGCCCTTAGCTTTCCTCAAGCCCTCCTGTTTGAGATCCTGATGTCCTTTCATGCTTAGCTACCCAATGACTTTAAGGCTAAGATGCTAATTAATAAGATTAACAAATGGAGGGAGGAAGAAAAGAGAAAGTACTTGGTAATAATGACAGGTCTTCTCTTTTTTCTTTTTTCCTTCTCCTCCTCCTCCTCCTCCTCCTCCTCCTCCTCCTTCTTCTTCTTCTTCTTCTTCCTCTTCTTCTCCTCCTTCTCCTTCTTCTTCTTTTGTCTAGATGATGTTGATATATCAGTATAATGTCTTTGTTTCTTTTTAGCCTAACATACAGTCTTCATTTTAAGTCTGTGTTCCCCAAATTATTAGGAAGTTGCCAAGAAAGAAAAATAAAATGCAGTTATTCATTCCACATGTCTCACTTCATGAATGCTAGCAAATACACAGTGAATTCTCTTTGAGCATTTCTTCTCCTGTGTGGGCGTTTCACTGCATTGAACTCAAATGATGATCAGAATTTGAATCCTACTTTTCCAGACAACTTCATACCTCAGAGGCAGTTTTCTTATCAATAGAAAGGTTTGGTGATCATCATTTCATGGAAGAAGGCATTATTTCCCAAGAACACAACAGTATAGTGGCCCCCAATTTTGCTGTTATAAGTCACCCATGCATTTGTGTTTTCTTGCCTTGTTTGGTTTGAGACAGGGTTCCACTGGCTGACTTGAAACTCACTCTGTAGACCAGGTTGACTTCAAACCCATAGAGACCCACCTGCCTCTGCCTCCCAAGGGCTGGGCTCAAATGTGTGTGCCACCACACATACCCTTTCCTGGGGGCTTGGATTGTTCCTTGGGGATTGAATTTGAGACATAGAATTTCTGCAGAAGAAATAATGGTATATTTAATTTATTTTGTTCACATAGCCTTTTTTTTTTCAAGTGGATCATAGCAATTTATCCGCAGACCCAACCTCCCACAAACAGAACCTACTGAAGAAGCAGAGGCGACTTGACACATACCCTTTGATCCCTAATGCATATGACAACCCCAGCTTGAGCAAAGCATAGGCTGCCACTGTCCACCCTATTGGCAAGTGTGCAGGGAGAACTCTGCCCCAGAGCAAATTTACATCTATGGGTGGGGTGGGGTGCTGCGGCATCACCATGCTCCAGAAGCCATTTCAAGAATGTTTTCGTACCAGCCTCGGAAGCTCGTGCTGCTTGGTGCAGACTGTGAGTGTGTCTTCTCGTCTGTGTTGTTCACAGGCAGAGCAGCATTGCTTGACACTTCCTAGTAATCTTAGGGATTCGTGGTACCCAGAGTAACCCGACTTTTGACACATTGCACCTGATAGTGGTACAGCTTCACTTCTGGATTTGCCCACATGAGATCAGGGAATGATGCTCCCAGTCAACTCCAAAACCCAGGCAGTGTACTTTGACTTCACCCCTCCAGGGTAGGCAGTTTGTAACTCCTGACAGACAGACAATTCCCCATGTGTAGTGCTGTTTCATTGTAGCATAGTGGTTAATGTTTTATTCATGGTGGAGCTGAACTTGGACATGGTAGTGGAGTCACAAGCCTGCCTTATTGGGTCCCTAAAAGGGACCTGTATGCACACAGGAGACATTAGAATTCAACAGGCTTCTGGAAGCTGAATAGCAAATGGCAGAGGGAACATCTCTGTCTTCCTCCTGAGTCCTTGCTGTGATGGTTGAACACATCTTTTCCTTCTGGCAATGGTTCTTTCTGGGTTTGCTCGAAGACCTAAACCTAAAGGTGGGGTCTACTCAAGCTGGAGTGGTTAGGGCTGAAACTGAGAGTTGTGATGTAGACAGTGCAACTTTCGGGAAAGCGGTGTGAGTGTACATGCTGTAATGAAGCCGCCGGAGAACTGAAATCACGAAATGACTACTATTCACAACCCTTCAATTTTCCAAGTAATTGCTTGATGGTTTCTGGAGCTGAGCAGCCACTTTCTGCTCGTTTTTTAAAATTAAGATTTCTATTTGTAAATTTCACCAAGATCTACAGATGATCAAAAGATGTTGACATCAGAATCTGGGGGTTCTTGCAAACATCGGGGTATGAGTAAAATATTAAAACAAAATTTGGAAACTTTCTTTAATTTCAGAAACTCTCTGTGGCCCAAGGTGACAAACCATATTTTGGCTTTGTAAAGAGCTAAATGGTAGCAGTTCCAATCCGACCGTTCAGACGTGGCATGCAAAGGCCGTGAGCCAACCCAGGCCTGTCCTTGTGTTTCTAATTACAGTTTCATGGGCACACAATCACACCCATTTGTCTATGTCTCATCTGTGGCTGCTTCTATCCCTGCAAAGGGCGAGAGGAGCAGCAGCCGTGGACAGGAGAGCCGCATGGCCTAAAGAGCTTAAACTATTTGCTATCAGATCCTTCTCGTAGGTGAGAGTCCCTTCAAATCGAGTGTTCTATTAGCCAGAGTCAGGCATTGGCAGGTATTTGGAATAGAACTTTCTCTAGTCCTTGTCAATCTGAATGTATTTCATTCCTAGACTCTGAAAATAATGCTTCCTCGTTTACTTTACCTCTTAAAACTGCACTAAAGAGTACCTGGGGAGATAGCCCGGTTGGTGAAGCTCTTGCAACATATTCATGAGGACCCGAGTTCAAATCTCCAGAACTCAAGTATGTCAGGCGGGAATAGCAGCCCTCCCATGTTTCCAGTCTGGCAGGCAGAGACACAGGATCCGTGGAGCAAGCTCTCTAGACAGAAGAGTCTAACTAGTGGCTATGGGATTAACTGAGAGACCCTACCTCAAAGACTAAGATGGAAGGGTGATCCAGGATGACTCAGTATCAACCCTGGGCCTCCATATGTATCCACACATGTGCAACCATATCCACACACTTGAAAACACACATAGACGTATGCACATGGATACACAAAGAGAAAAGAGAAAGAATGAATTTGAAAGCCGCATTGAAGGAAAGAAGTAGATCAGATGAGCTCTGTATAGAGAAACACAGGACAGACTTGTCTGTTAACCTCAGGTTCTTTGTTGTTGTTGTAATTTTGAAAAGTAAACACTGCTCAATCAATTCCCTAACAACACAATGGCAGAATGTAAAATACTCCCTGGGCCAGGAAGGTCAAACATCAGCAGATAAAAAGCTGTTTGGAGGAGATACAAAAGCAGACATTTGCAGCCTTGGTCACACTAGAAGAGCACTTGGGAGTCGAGAAGGTCTCACGCCCAGAACAATTAAATTAGAATGTGCCCAGAACTCCTAAAGAACCGCTGGATGCCACACTCCCCCCCCCCCATGGTTCCACTGTGAAAATGAAATTGCAGCCCCCAGGATGAAACACGCTGCAGGGGAGAGGCAGTCCTTTAACTCTGGTGGCCTTTCTCTTTCAGTCTGCCAGATGAAATGGGTGAGATGGAGTTCTCGGGTCATTCGCGTCTGTG
>CABHPQ010164221.1:24615-46515 GCA_902168405.1 Peromyscus aztecus
GCCCTGGGGTCTACCTTCCACTCAAGAGACAGTAGCTGAGCATGTGTTCTCAGTCAGGCTGCTCAGAGTAGAGGGAGACCCAGAGGGAGGTTGGTTTCTTGAGGAAGAAACAATATCAGGACAGACTCGGGCTCTCTCACTTACTAGCTGTGAGAGATGGGGTTTATTTTTCATCTCTAGGCATTAGTTTCCTCAGAGCAAGCGGGACAATGTGCAAGTCTACTTAAGGATCATGGTGAGGCTTTAATAACACTGTATGTGAGAAGGACTTAGCCAAGTTCGGGGCTCAATGCACGTCAAATAGAAGGTAAACTCTCTAATCATTTTTGTTATAATTACTATTTGTGTGGTGTGTGTGTGTGTGTGTGTGTGTGTTGTATGCATATGTGTGTGTGCATATGGGAGCTCATGTATCACAGTGTGTGTGTGTGTAGTCAGAGGATAACCCTTGTCTTATCTTATCACTACTTATCTTTCTACATTATTTAAAATAGGATCTCTGATGTCTAAACCAGGCTCCCTCTCCCATGAGCTTCTGGAGTCCCCTGCCTCCCATCCCCATGTAGGGTCTTTGGGATTGCTGATGCTCGCACTACTGTATCCGACCGTGTTTAGTGGGTTCTGGGGATCTGAACTCAGGTCCACACACTTCTGTAGCATGTGCTTTACCCACTGAGCATTCCCTCCAGCCCTCACAACTTTTCCATTATGACAGGTCAGCCATACACACGTGAACATGGGCTCTCAATGGTTTTGCAATGTTTTGTCAACCAAAGACACCTCATTGGATTTATGTTAATATTTGAAGCTTTATATCAGTAAGATGCTGTCTTAGTGTTCTATTGCTGTGAAGAGACACCATGACCAGGGCAACTCTTTTAAAGGCAAGTATTTAACTGGGGCTGGCTTATAGTCTCAGAGGTTTAGTCCATTATCATCATGATGGGGAGCATGGCAGCACACAAGCAGACACGGTGCTGGAGGAGGAGCTGAGAGTTCTAAGTCTGGATCAGCAGGCCAAGGGTGAGAGACCGGGCCTGGCACAGGCTCTTGGAACCTCAAAGCCCATCCCCAGTGACACTCTTTCTCCAACGAGGACAATGCTTGTCATCCTTTTAAAGAGTTCCACTCTCTGGTGACAAAGCATTCTAATATACAAGCCAACGGGGCCATTCTTATTCAAACCACCACAAATGGCAAGATGTCATTTAAGATCCGCTATTTCAGGCATTAAGAATAAGAACAGAGGGATCTTGTGTAGCAGTATGCACACATACTCCAAGTCCTTTTCCACACCAGAGCACATAGCATCCCACATGCAAGTCATACTGGTATCACACAGGCACATGTCCATAAGCAATATATGATATTGTTTTGAATTGTTTCAAATGCCACTTAAATGGCACCCTATTAAATGCATGATGGAGGAGCGGACTGTTTATGCTCAAGGTTATATTATTGAAATACATTCATAATTAACACACTTGCAACACAAGTCTATCCATTTTTGTCATATTTTACAACTTATAATTGTGACAAATGCTATCCTATCATACATCACTAGACATCTGGTTCATTTTGACCATACTGTATTCTAGCAAAAGACGTTCTGCCAATAAATAATGGACATTCATATACTTTACCTGTGTACAAGTTAAGGAGTCTCATTACCTTGTGCACAAGTTAGAGAGTCTCAGCATATTTATGCAAGCATGGCTACTGTAAAGTATGAGAGTGTCTTTAATTTCAGCTTGCTTTTTTTGCTCTTTCTCATCCGCTAGATTTCTGAGTGATGGTGTGGTCCTATGCCCCAGTCCTCACACGGCTTCTCTTCTCTGTCTCTACTCAGGGAGAATTAAGTGGGTTCCTGTCTCCATCCTAGACTTAGCCTTGGCAGTCACATTCATAGAAACACTTGCTCACCCACTATCTCCTTGAAGACACCCACAGGTGAGACCAGTATCTGCAAAGCCTAACATTCGCTCCCTGCTCCTCTGAACCTTTCCCCAGTCTTCAGGACCTGAACATCTGGAGGTTCCATTCATCCAGCTAATAATTTAAAAAGTCACATGACATCCCACCTCTATCACAAATAACTTAAGCTCCCCCTTCAGACTGGAGTCATGAGCTAATTGTCTCCTCAGCATCACTCCTGGCCCAAGTCACAGACATCTCCCTCTCAGATTATTGCAACCATTTCTTAGACATTTCCAGCATTTAGTGTCCACAGCACTCTGACCCCTGACACCGCCTCACGCTAAGGAAAAGCCAAGTACCCCATGGAGTGGCCAAGCAACATGAGATCCGGACGGTGTTACCCCCACACACACACCTCACCCCCACCAGCCCATAAATCTCCATCCTCCTCCTCACTGTTTCTAACATTTTAGAAGTTAACTTTCTGTGTCTATGGAAATGTTATGAGACTTCCTCACAGTTAATGATATTTCTGGTGCCTGGCCATTCTCAGAGCTTTGTGATCACCGTCTTGGTGTCTGAAATCTCTGTCAGAACACAGAGCTCGTGCATGACAGGACATTGCCTCCACATGTAAGGCGGCCCTGTGAGTGCTCCGAGGAGCTGGCTGTGTTTGCACCGATGCTGCTCTATGGGCAGGGCTGGTGGTGACCCCAGAAGCTGAACCAGGCCAAAGCAATGACTGCAGAAGCCAGAGAGAGACAGTGAAGGAGTGAACAGGGTGAGGGTGGAGGTGAGCACAAGGAAAACCTCATGAACGGCTATCACCCTGTGGGAATCAACTTCCTGTGTTCCGGATTACCCAGCCTTCATCCAGAGAGACTGACAACCTGGATTTTAAAATGTTAGATAGTCCAATATTAAACGTTTTTAATTAATTCAAATTAGTGAAGAAAGGAGATCTTACTGGCTCTAAATAAAACATCTCCAGGCCAGGTAAGGACTATGAGTTTGTGGGTCATTGGAACAAGAGAATGAGCTTGTGTTTTCTCTGTGCATTTTAATTTCTTCATATCAATTTCTGGTTGCCCTGCTGAGCTGTATTGAAACTTTGATACCACCCATGGCCACATCATTCTAGAGAAGAGGAGACTAGGTAGGGTGACAACTGAGTGCAAGGCCACAGAGCCTGGAAGAGGTCAGCTGTGAAGCCAGACCATGAACCAGATCAATGCAAGTAACACCCTAATCAGTGGGAGCTTTGCTTCATTCACCCTCCCCCCTCCACTGTCTATTACAACCGAGTGCTATTGAATATCTCCTTGTCTATTACAATTGAGTTCTATTACACATCTACTTGTCTATTACAACCGAGTGCTATTATATATCTCCTTGGCCAAAAGGGCCAAGCCAGAAGAGTGACTCGGAGTCAGGGCAGATGATCAGAACATGGTAGCTCCCATTTATGCCACACAGCTTCAAAGTTACACTATTCAGGGGCCCCTGAGATGAAGGATACCAGGGTCCAGTCTCCATAGGAATTCTCATCACAGAAGGAGGACCACAGGTACATCTCAGACAAGGATGCACAATAGTGAGTGTGGTGTGAGGGGGCAGGTTACCTGGCACCAAGCATTGCCCCACCAGCATCATCCACAGTGGGAAGTGCCTGCGCCCTGGCTCCTTGCATGAAAACAGGGAATAGATCCAACTGTTATTGAGGGGAGTACGTGAAATTAAGGCACCCGACATTTACTGAACACCTTTTAAGGCAGGCAAGACATCACAGAGGAATGTCACAGCTATCCAAAGAGAAGACATCTGGGCTGCAAGGCTGGACATCTCAGGCCCTGCAGACCAGCCCTGAGGAAATAAATAAGATATCCACAGGCAGGAACACTCATGATATCATGGAGTTTTCCCTGCACAGGGATGGGGGTGCACAGATCTCTCTGGGTATGCACTGAGATGTCCAAGGAGAAGCTGGATTACTTCAAGTCATCTGGACAGAATGGGGACCCTCTCATCAAATCTGGTGCTATCATTCCACTATCTACAGGATTCTAGCTTCCAGTATTATAGGTCCATGGCCATGTACCTTAGAGCGCACTCTAGAGAGCTGTGGGCCGGAATACAGGCAGTGTAACATAGGCACTGGGTGTCTGGATTGGAGCTGGGACCTCCAGTCCACACCTGCGGTTGACATCACCAGGCCTCACCTGCCCGAGCGGAAGGCCTGAGGATCTTGAGGCGCTGGGGGCGGGGGCCATCTGCTCTAGCCCCACAAATGAGTCCTTCTCCCAGAGAGTGAGAGCCCGCTGATTAAAATGCAGCCCGCTGCCAGAGGGCGAGGCGCGCAGCTGGACAGCAGCTTCTCCCGAGCATTTGCAAAAGCCTCTCTCACAGCTGGAGCGACAGTTGCCCCTGTGCCACTGGCCGGCCATTGTGAACTGCAAAGAGTCCTTCTTTGGGCGGAAGCAGAAGTTCACCCAGCTGTCAAATATTTGAAATGTAAAAAGCCCAGGGCACTGGGGGAAGGGAGAAGACAGAGACCACGTCAGAGGAAATGCAAGCTGCCCAGGGGTGGAGGAAGCCGTGGGCTGAGAGTTCACTTTGAGCAATCAATAAGGCCTCAGAGTCAGAGGAGTAAGACAGTTCCGGAGAGGGCAGAGCCGCCAGAGGCTCAGGATGGCAAGAGCCAGCCGGGGCTGGAAGCCGCTCAGATTGCCTCAGCCCCAGTGGTGACAGTCCTGCTGAAGGACAGATGGCATTTCCTGGACCCCACTGGGCTGCTCTCCTCCTACCGACAGGGTGGATCCTCTTCAGGACACCTGCTCCAGCATCACACTCGACATTCCCAGTCTGTTTTCCCTGTGAGGCTGGGACCCAAAGCACCACTTGGGGTGTCAACCTATACTGTAGTCTCCCCACTTCCCCTTCCTGTCTCTGGGTAACTCTAACTTCTCTCCTTAGCTTCCCCTGTCCTCTGGGCAGCCCTCAAAACAAGCTTGGGGGTCCAAGTCCCTTCCTTGCTATCACAGGTCACAGCACAGAGCACAGAATAGTCTTGCTTAGATTGGCAGTTCTTAGCATTTAAAAACTATATATTAACCACCCCGCCAGCACCCTTATGCCATTGGCTAGAAATGGATAAAACTGACAAATCTAGTGAGTTCCCAGGCCCAGTGCGGGCAGGCTGATGAACACCAAATGCAGCTATGCTTACATCTTCTACCCCAGGTTTCTGGTCCCTAGAATCACCTGAACGGACTCAGCAGGACAGTCTCTCTTGGGCAGTAGAGGAAACCCTGAGATGTGCCTCACAAGTTAGCTTTCAATGGCAGGTTCTCTTGCTGTCAAACCTTTAATGGACTTGTCTGCACTTGCAGCCTGCTTGCTTGGTGGGTTGGTCTTCCTTCTGTTCCTACATGAAAACCAAAGCAAACCTCTTTGCCTTTGGGGGCTTTGCTGCTGCGTGTGAATAATCAGGTTTCTTTTTATCAAAAAAATAAATAAACAAACAGAAAGCCATCAGACCCTCCACTCTTCCCCCAGAATGGAGACCCCGCCTACCCTCAGCTACTCCCAGTGTCTTCTAGTTGGGCATCCGTCTCCATCTCTACCTGGAGCTGCTACCTGTCACTTCCAGACTTTACTTACACATCTCACCCTGAAAGGCTGGCATTCAGGAGGAAAAAGGGGAGCAGAGATCTGTTACCCAACCCCGCTGAGCTGAAGACCACATGCTCAGCACGTCAGGCCTGCAAAGCAGACCTCCCCTCCCTTGAAAGGCTCTTAGGGTCTTTACAATGTCTGTGCACCCCAGAGGAGCCACACCTGCAGTCCTCTTGGGAACATAACTCATTATATCAATGAAATTCGGACAGGAAAGTAGAAACAGACTGGTTGTTCTTTTTCAAACAGAGTGGAATTTAGAGAACAGTAGTTTGAAGGCATTGGCATCCTCTGGCCCCAAGAATGACTACTCAACTCCAGATGTGGGGAACACTGGACAAAAATGGGGAGAAGAAAATGTGGTTCTTGGAGAGCTAGAGCTCAGGCCCTGGGATGGGGACCTGAGGAGCATCTAAGCCAGAAGGAAGAGTGCCATGTGACTGGGGTTACGATTCTAAGGAGGAAGATGATGCACTTGACTGTAGAGATGGGAAGACCCTCAGTGCTGAAAGAGTAGTTCCCAGCAGGTCCTTGGGGGGGGGGGGGGGGGGGGGTAACGGTGCTGCCCACAAGAGCAGACAAACCAATCCTTTTATCTCCCCTAGCCTCACAGCGACACAGTAAGGCAGAACTGACCAGGAAGCCTCAGAGAAGCAGAGGGGAGTTTCCTGTCTCAATCCTCCCAAGGGTCACAAAGCCAAGCACAGAGTGGGATTTGGAGCTGAGACTCAGTAGCTTGCCTGGTAGTCTCTTATGTCCTCCCTGAGAGTCTAGGCATGATGCTTTTTTTTTGTGTGTGGCCATAAGCCGACATCCATCTGAAACCCAGCATGGAGAACTCGTGCCCCGTCCTGGAATCGGACACATACCCATTAGTGAGTGTCTCAACTGAACTCTACAACTCACCGTTTAGTTAACAGAGTGGAGAGCGGGGCAGGATTCCATGCTACAGAAAATGTCACTTATATGTCCGTTTTCCTACTGTGTATGGCACACTGTGAAGGCAGTGAAGAGGAAGAGATGTCACCCTTTTCCATGACTACACGTGACTCGAGGAGGAGAAACTGAGTGGCCTCTGCAGAACTTCACAAGAAGATGCAACAATGGAGACACAGAAAGTTAGAGCTGGGTTTTGCACAACAAACCAGCCAGCTAGAAAATAATCAGTAAGGTAGTGAGTGAAGACACCCAGCTTGGGGGTGTCGCTACCCGTAAAGACTTGGGGCTATAAAGTAGGGGAATGTGCCAGAGACAAAGGGTGATGCTTCACTTTCTAGGTGTTAAGAAGGGGCCTCTAGATCCCCAGCCAACAGTGTGTGTGTGTGTGTGTGTGTGTGTGTGTGTGTGTGTGTGTGTGTGGCATGCATGACTCAGAAGGTCATAGTTATGGTTGATGTTTCACTCTTTTGTTTCTTTATACAGAGAAAGGAAACTTTCAGCTCAAGTGACCAGTTAGCAGAGTGACGATCCTAGAAAAATGAAATTGAAAAGCCTGCACTTCTGAGTGAAGGCAGGAGAGCAGCTTCACCAGGGTTTGTATTCAGAGAAAACAGGGAATGAAAATCAGGGCACAGTGATTCGTTGGATATGAATGGGGGTACAAAAAACAACCACACACACACACACACACACACACACACACACACACACACACACCCCACAAATTGATGTATAGCCCCTTCCCGGAAGCTGTGAGAAGACACCACAATTGACAGGTTTAGGATGTCCTTGGGAATCCCAGGTGGAATGTCTCATTGGTGGGAGGAGGGGACTGGGAGTTGGGGAGAGCTCAGGAGAGGAGCCTTGGGGTGTACCCCTTTCAGCCCTTGCTCTCCACTCCACAGAGCCAAACCATGCCAAAATGGCTGAGTACGACCGGCCATACATAAAATATCTCTTATGTGTGTTTATTTAAAATAAAACTCCTCGGATGATTAACAAGCCTTCGACCCTTGCCCCAAGGGAGCAACTAAGAGACCCGGTGGAGGGTACTTTCTGTAGAGGACTCACCTTCCCCCGCTTGCTGAGTCCCTTATTTACAGCCACATAAAATGCACCAGTCGCCTGAATTTTGTTGCGACACAGTGACATCTAGTGTCCACTCTGGCTAACACCAAGCGGTTGTTCCCCAGGGAAGCATTCACTTGCCTTGGAATCCCTTCTGGCCTGGACATCAAGAACTTTGGATCAGAAACAAAGTCCCCGGACCTCCTCTTACTCTAGCAGGTGGAGAAAGTGTGTATACAGAAAGACAAGAGCTCGCTCCTGAGCACAGACATATACCAGCACCCACGGGGTCCGGGCTCACGTGACCAGTGCCAGTCAGAGGCTGTGCTTAGAAAGTAGAGTGCGTCTGTTCATCAGCGGGTGAGCGTCTCCTGGGATGGTTTGTGTTTGACTAGGGGTTTGGGTAAATTGTAGTGTAATTATTAGAACTTGGATTATCAGCTTGCTTTAATTTGTCATTAAATTTTTACAAATAAATATAATTTTATATATATTATTATATATAACATTCTGGTCTGAGATTGCAAGACTGGTTTATAGACATATCCTGAATGGTTAGATTCAAATCAACAGAAGTAAAGCTTGTGACTCAGCCTCCAAACACACTCCTATAGCCGCTGAACAGTATGAGCCAGTTCACTAGAGGCTAGGTAACCCCTTATCTTGTCCTGCCATTTTCATGTGTCTGTGGTGTCCTCTTAAGCAAGACACTTGAGCCCATAAGCCACCCTGAAACTGAGCCATGATGCCAGGACTCCCCGGCCCGCTTTATCCAGGCGCACAGTGAGTGTTTCACATCTCTTATCCTGTCCATCTTTGCAGCTCCGCTTTCAGATATGCCTTGTCCCCTGCATCCTCTGAATGGGGCAGGTAAGACAAAGAGAAACGAAAGTGAACATGTAAGTGGTCAGTTTGTACATGGCAGTCCCGTGGGTAGAGAGGTGAGGGAACGAGGCCTTGGCCCTGAGCAGGCTCTGGGCAGGCACGGGGATTGTCATGAATGCTGAGCATCATCTAGATGCCACATACACGAGCAAATGCACTATGAACTATACAGGCCTGCTCCTTCAAGGAAGTGCAAGGCAATACAGTTTGGTATGTCTGTCTAGCTCTGTCTATATCATTGTCTGTCATCTACCTATATTATCTGCCACCTATCTATCTTCTATAATGTTTTTATTATCTACCTATCTATAATCTATTACCTATCTAACTCTCATATATGATACATAATATATTATATGATATATATGTACATATACATATAAAATCTGTCTTTATCCATTATCCCTCTATCATGTACCTCCCTACTATCTGTTGTTTTCTCATTTATTGTCCGCCAACTATCTTTTTCTACCATTTACCTACCATCTATGTATTTATTGTCCATCTATCCATTTATCTACCTACCCACTCATCTATCATCACCCTAACATGAAGAAACCATGGGTTCAATGATGCCAGTATCTAGAATTCCAGCACTGTCATTATTGAGTTTGGTGGACTCTAGCATGGAAAATATGAATCCTAAATGCTGTATTCGAACATACCACTTCTTGTCTCAGCTCCCTGACCAGGTGAGCTTTCCAATTTTCCTATGATAAATTCTATCTGAAATATAGACAAAAGTACTTCCCCCCAACCCTTCCCCACCCAGCACTGTGTATGGGTGAAGGAATGGGCTCCTGGAACTTGGTTGGTAAATGGTGACAGGGTGGCCTCTGATAAGAAAGCTGGCCCTGCTCGGTGACCAAGGAGGAAGATCTGTGTCCCCTTTAACCAACAGCTCAGCTTTTCACACACCTCCAGTGTCCCCCATTTGTGTAAGTGCAATGCGTCCATTCGTTTGATCAATTTTGCAGTATTTGAAATTATCAATCCTTTAAGACACCAAATCTCCCCTCAAGAACCTTTTAGTGTACACTGGTCTCTCCTCATCATGATTTGCGATTTCTACAACGGTTACAAGATGGTGTTGTTTCTGTGTCTTGGCCCCTGAGAGTTGGAGTGTGTGACCCTGTGGGGAAGAGTATCTCTGCGGTGTGTGGAAAGCATATCTGCGTGTTGGTTTGTGAAGTCACACTCAGCAGTGCTTACCTGATTATCCCGATCCAGGGGTGCACAAATTTCATTTTGTTCTCATGGCAGCCCCCCTCCCCAAGGAGGTACAGCTGTTAACTTTGCAGATGGGGGTGTCTTGGTGGGGTGTCACTTAAGGGGTAGCACTCGCCTAGCACCCTAGCACCAGGAACCTTGTGTTTAATCCCAGTACTGCAGAAAACAGACAGACACAAGAGTATACAATGATGCCAGGCAAGGTGGCTCGTGACTGCAACCCCAGTGACACAGAAGTGGGGGCAGGAGAATCACAGGTTCAAAGCTAGCCTGAGATACATGGGGAGACTTTATCTCAAAATGCGAAATGAAGTCACCGTCAAAGTTCACTCCCGCCTCTGCCTCTCTCTTCTCCCTCACTGGCGCATGTTAGTGAAGTTTCCATTACTTTGATAAACACTGTGACCAAAGCCACACGGACAGGGAAGGGTTCATTGGGCTTAAGCTTCCCAGGTACTAGTTCATCCTTGAGGGAAGCCAGGGAAGGACTCAAGGCAGGGACCTGGAGGCAGGAACTGAAGCAGAGACCATGGTGGGACATTGCTTCCTGGATTTCTCCTCAGGCTCTTATCCAGCCCTGGGATGACACTACTCACAACAGGCTAGAGCCTCCCACATCAATCACAGATCGAGAAAATGCCACACAGATTTGCCTACAGGCCAATCTGATGGAGACGTTTTTCTCCATTGAAGATTCGTATTTTTTCCCCAATGATGCTAGTTTGTGTCGAGTTAAGAAAAATCTTCTCTTTCTCTCTCCTTCCCCACCCACATGCCTCTGTTTTAACACACACACACACACACACACACACACACACACACACACACACACAGGCCTTGTTATCCGCACAGGTAGCAAGCCTTCAAAGTGCTGAGGGGGCTCAGGGGCCATCTGCTCTTATATACACTTAAAAAGTATTTTTATTTTTATGTACCACCTTAATACCGAGGTGTGTGTTTCATTTCTTCTGTCAAACACCGCAGTGCAGTGATGTTTCTAAGATGTAAACTGTGTCTTGGAAATACGCCACCCAAATCCTTGAAAACAGCACAATTTCTCCCCACTCAGTTTTACACAGTGCTCTGAAAAGCCTCCAGGGTCTCTTGGAGCATCCAGGGAGAGAGGCTTGCTGCCTGCACACTGCATGGAGCAGTGATTGCTCTAGAATAGAGGTTCCACCCTCAGCCATTTCAGCTGTCTGCAGAACAAGTCAAAGCTCTTTAGCCTCCATAGCATGCCTCACACAGCTCCAAACAGCACTAGCTCACTCGCGCTCTCTCGCTCGCGCTCTCTCTCTCTCTCTCTCTCTCTCTCTCTCTCTCTCTCTCTCTCTCTTTCATTTTTTTTTGTAGACAGGATCTCTCTACATAGACCAGGTTGGCCTTGAACTCACAGAGATCCTCCTACCCAGGTACCCACGCAGTTCCTAATGTGTAGTCTTTACTACTTTTGCAAATGTCTCTAAGCTCCTTTCCTTCTGCTTTTGATATGGTCCCAAATAAGATCCTTTCTTCCCTCGTCCCTCCACTCCCGGCCCTCTGAGCCTGCCCTGGCATACCTCTTGCTTCTACCCTAGCTCCAGGTTAGCTCAGCCTTTGCAGTACCTGTCACCTGACCCCTTGATCATGTGCCTATTGCTTATCAGACTGACCTAGAAACTCTTAGGAGCAAGAAGCTGCTCTTACCTAGTGTGGCAGGCTAGGCTCCCAGGAAGCAGTCTTCTAGAAGAGATGTGAGCAGAGACTGTTCATCCAGGAGCTCGCTCTGGATACACCATGTAGAAGTGGAAGTGAGGAACAGTAAAAGTGAGAGGACCTCAGAAGCAACAGAACCAAGGGCCACTTCCTCTCCTGCCGGAGCTCTGCAACCAGAATGGCCCTTAATTGGAAGGAGTTCTCCAGGCCTTTATCCCTGCTATCTAGGGACATGGCATGACTTTGGGCAGGGTCCCATTTGATAGCACATTAAGCCCAGGGACAAGCAGAGCTGTCAGTAGAGAGGCCATTAAATTATAAACAGGGCTCTTGAGTAAATAGAAATGCCAATCAAAAGTGTTATAAACATGATGAATATATCATATTCTAAAGACAGACAGCCCAAAGAGGCTAGACACAAGAGGGAGATACAACGATTACGTAAAGCATGTGTGTCTCTGTTGCCCCCTTGAGTGGCTATGTGACTTGTACAGAAGCAATGTAGGATGAGGTACTCCCCACTGGTTATGGGCAAGGATGGGTACCAGTGTTTCACCTGCTTCTGTTCATCATGGTGAGATTCTGAGCTCGGCTCTCATATGGCTGGTCTAATCATCTTTCATAGGAGTGGTGGGGAAGTCACAGGGAGGTCACAGGAGTGGTGGGGAAGACATAGGAACAATGGAAAGTAGAGATGAACCCTGGTTGTATGGAGCAGCAACAGCCCCAAGACAGCCGAAGACCCCTCACCAACTCCATGCCCCTCTAAGGAGGAGCCTCTGTGGAGGGGTGGTGTGTATGTGCTCAAACCCTAATACAAAGTCAGTTCTCCTTAGCCAGATGGCTTTAGTCTCCTAAAGATGATTGGTTCCTGGGCAATGGCCCTATTTGTGAACATCTGACAGCCCAGAGGGGTTCTCATCTATAGACCACTAACGAGATTAAAGTGCTAATTCAAAAAGTGCTTATCTGGAACAGTTAGGCAGCACCAGCCTTGTGCGACTGTAACGGCAGTTGTGTGTGGTTGCTGAGCAGGAGCCTTGCATCCCCTTCCACAGCTGTGGATCAGATCAATCACATTAGCTGGGTTTGCAGAAGCAATCACAGGCTCCCCGGAACAGACGCTCAGTCACTGGCTGAGGCCAGGCTTTCTCTCTTGCATTCTATCTGCAAGCTTAATACCTACTGGCGGGTGGAGGTGCTCCCTAGGTGCTCCTGGCCCCTTGTCCTCACACACAACTTGGGGTTCCGCCCATCCCACGGAACTTAAGCATTTTGATACAGTCAATTACCAAGAGGGGGCCGTAGCTAATTCAAGTGGAGCGACTTCTAATAAGAAAGGTAAAAATTGGCTGTCCTGGAAAAGGCGGCGGGGTAGAAATCACACATCGACGTTGGCTGTTCTGTCACTAAATTATCTCTGTGGGGCAGGCAGACCTGATAAAGAGAATTCACTTCACACACGCCTCGGCGACATAACGGTAGAACTCAGGAGCTCTCCCAGTAGAGAAAATCCAGACACTGAAGGAAAAGAGCTCATGTTAAGTCTCCTCACAGCATCTAGGGGCAGGTGGCCTACCTGACTGTAACCTCAGTGCCTTGTGCAGGTAACCGTGTGTGCTCTCCACCGGGCACCATGGCTTCTGCAGGAAATGGACTTGTGCCAGGAAGCAGCATGGACACCCGGCCACATGATGCTGCATGGTGACCTGTAGTGTTCAGCACAGTTCACCCCGGTGACTCGATTAAATGGCCGAAGGTCCCCATTTGTTTCCACAGGCTGAGATTGAGTTATCTGTTGAGCAAGTGAAAACTCTGTTGCTTTTATACTCGGGTCTCACAGTTTATTTTCTAATCAGACTTGAAAAGTGGGAAGCAGAAGAGGGGGGGATCTACTTCATGGGCTTGTTTCAGGTGTTAATAACAGGACTACATTTGGTGCTCTGGATAAAGTGATGAGAGGTGTAGCTGGTGAGGTCAGGAGCAGAAGCAAGGGCTAAGAAGGCACCGGCCACAGAGGTCATGACCCTGAAGTAACATATAACCAGCAGCCAATAGTTGGCCTCTGCTTTGCCGTCATTACAGATCTAATTACGCAGTAATAAGATTCTACAGTGATGCGTGAAGGAGCTCTGAGGTGAACCCCACCAGAGGGGAGAAAACAAGGAGAAGAATGGTCCCCTGGATCAGGGTTCAACCGACTATTCCAAGCCCTGATTTTAAAAAATCTCATCAGGATTTTAAAGGCAAAATCTCAGCGTCCTCACATTCACCTTCTCACATTCTCTCGCTTGCTCACCCCAGTGAACTGCCCCCGAGTCCAGGGCACAGTTGGTGGGGACGGACGGTGCAACCCTTGAAAGACTTAGCCTGCTCTAGCCAGCTGATCCATGGCCATGAGGAGAAGCCACCGACTCTACTCACGGGAGCAGGGGAAAGAGTTAATTTTAAAACAACATGAAAAGAGGCAGAAGAGATGGTTCCGGGTCACAGTGATTGGTGCACGGACGTGAAGACCAGGGTTTGGATCCCCAGCACTTACACGAAAGCTGGAACCCCAGCATTGTGGGGGTCAGAGACAGGGGAATTGCTGGTGCTGAATGGCCATCAGTCCAGGCCCAGGGTCCAATGAGGACCTTGTCTCAAAGGAGTAAGTTGAAGGGTGACAGTGTAGGACAACCAAGGTCCTCTTCTGGTCTCTGTGTGCACAGAGGAGTCTCTCTCTCTCTCTCTCTCTCTCTCTCTCTCTCTCTCTCTCTCTGTCTTTCTCTCTCACACATGCACATACAAACACACACACACACAGAGAGAGAGAGAGAGAGACAGAGACAGAGACAGAGAGACAGAGAGGGAGAGAGAGAGAGCACAAAGCAGAGAGAGAGAGAACAGGACTCGGGGGAGGCTGTACACCCATACACCCTCCAGCCCCAGCGACGCACTTCCTCCAGAAAGGTGCACCTCCCAAAGGTTCCATGACCTCCCCCAGCAGCACCCCCAACTGGGGACCAAGTGCTCAAATACCTGAACCTATGGGGGACATAGGTTTCTCATCTAAACCACCACAGCATTTTAGAGGTCCCCAGTCTCCACAGAGAGTCAGGTGTTCCCTCTTAACTCACACATCTTCTAAGCACAAGGCCTCTAGTGCCCCCAGCAACAGTACCAAGCGCCAAGCTAACAGCACCCACTTACTAAGGAAAGCCACGGTTCTAACAACCAGCTATTGGGCAGTTGTTTCCTCCAAATAACTGATATACTGGAGGTCCCATGCTGCTGCTCGGGGACTCTCCCAGCACCCTAAATAGTCTACAAAAAACACCCGACAAACGGAATAAAAATATCATTCTACCCATAACACTGCTATTAATTAATACCCTGCCTTGTCTCAAAACAGACTTTAAAAAACACTGTTTATGTTGCTACAAATCCCGGTGAAATTTGGCAACATTTTTGTTGCTCTTTCAGAAAAGATAAGCGATCCTAGAAATCTTTTTCTGCGGTGATGGTTTTTCTGCTTAGCTTTATTCGGCTGAGTTTCCTGCGGAAAACCAAAACAATCTTCGAGCACTTTAATTCTTCATTAATCTTTAGAGTTGGCACGCTAAGTTTCGCTGTGGGATTTCCAAACACACTTTGTTCCTATTCGTCCCTTCTTTTGCTACCCTCTCCGCCGCCGTCTCTCCCTCCAGCCTCCTTCCTATGTTCCTGGGATCTCATTCTCCTTCCTTCGCCCCACCCTGTCCCTAAGCCCCGTCTGTGCCCTCTCATGGTCCCCTTTATAGATTCAGCACATGCATGTACATATACATGTACGCACACACACACACACCACACACACACACACATATGTACATACACACAGAGACATACACACTCACACACACACATATACATTTATTTAAATCTAAGGTCTACATATGAAAACACAGTATATCTATCTTTCTGAACTTGGCTTATTCCGCTTACCATAGTTTTGATGCCAGTTGCTTCCACCTTCCTGCAAATGTCATGATTTTCTTTTTCACCATGACTCAATAAAATTCCATTGCCAGACTGGAGAGACAGCATGGTCAGGAAAGTGTTTGCTATGCAAGCATCAAGATCTGAGTTCAATCCCCAGAACCTTTATAAAAACGCAAGGTGTGGGAGCATCGGCCTGTAATCCCAGATCTTGGGAGGGGGGGACAGGAGGCTCCTGGAGTTCTCTGGCCAGTCTGCCTAGCCCAGTGGCAAAGCTCTAGGCAGACGGGAGAGCCGGTCTCCAAAGATAAGGTGGATGGTTCATGTGGCTTTCCTCCCAGGACAACTGAGGCCAGCCTCTGGTTTCCTCATACATGGGCATATACATGTATACACACCCCATTCACGTGAATTTTTGCTGTTCTTTAAATAGTCTAGATATTATTATCCTGTCTGGTGCTTAACAAAGGTTGGTTTTTTTTCTATTTTTTTTTTTTTATGTTGTTTGCCTCTTTGTTTGGTTTCTATTCTGTAGACTGTCTTCTGACTTTGGTGATTACTGCCTTTCCATGCAAAAGGTTTTTTTTAATGTTATATGATCCAAAACACAAGGTAATCATAATGACCTGAGTGCAGTGATGACATTTTAGACATAACAGCAAGAGCAAAATCTGTGACAGAAGCAATTAATTAAGCTGCACCTCACTGAAGTCAGTTGTTTCTACTCCATGAAAACACTATCAAAATAATCAGTAGCCTGGGCATGGTAGCACAGCCACTGTCCATGCAGAGGCAGAAAGATCACACGTTCAAGACTAACCTGGGCTCCAGAGTGAGTGCAACAGAAGTCTGGAAAACTTAGTGAAACCCTGTCTCAAAATAAAAAGCAAAAATGAGCTGGGGATATGTGAGTGCTGGAGTTCTTATCTTGCATCCAGGAGGCCCTGTGTCTAACCCTCAACACTGGTAGATGGAGGGAGAATGAGATAAAGAAACAGGTATCTAGAGAGGATCTACAAACCACAAATTTGGAAGAAAATATTTACAAAATAAATATCTAATAGAATTCACTAGTACAAAGTATTAAAAGAGAATATTGGATCAGGAAGATTTAAAATGGGGTGCCAGAGCTGAGGGTAGGGTAGGGGAGAGAGTATAGGGTAAATAACACTAAAGGACTTTTGGAAAAGATATATAGAAACATACTAGCACAGAAGCTTACACACACACACACACACACACACACACACACACACACACACAGAGAGAGAGAGAGAGAGAGAGAGAGAGAGAGAGAGAGAGAGAGAGAGATATTCAATGGAGCTATACTATAACAGGGCAAAAATGCCCCTACTGGACATCTGAGGCTAACAAAAAAGCCAATGCCAGGTTATGGTTTTGGAGCTGTGGTCAGTGAGGTCCTACAGACTCCCAAACACTACAGGCTATTGCTGTTGCTCTTGGTTATTCTCCAGAACTCGGTGGTAATACCCTATTGCTGAAAACAACACATGCTTGAATCATAGAACGTGATGAAATCAGGCTGGTCCAGACCTGCAGGCTTTACCCTTAATGACTAGTGTTAATTGTGCTGGAAGGGTGCTACACAAATGACCAGAGAAAAGAAACCATCGGTCATACACAGATACAGACCCTGAGAGCTACATTAATGACTCGCCTGAGAAGACATGCCCACAGATGCAGTAGTGGCATGACTATCACGGGAGTAACCAACCACTTCCTACCTGAATTTAAGGCCAGCCTCACAAGATGAGGCCTTACATCTGGCACCATTAGTGGGCCAAGGACCTACGGTTGGACAATCCACAGACCTAGGGGAGAATCTACTACCATTAGGCTTCTAAGTGGACATCATATTAAACTGACTCCTAATGACTTCCCATTATGCTAATAGATCATTGCCATCTCTCAACCCTCATCTGAAAAGATCTGATTAGCAATAAATGGTGATTAACACAAACAGAGACTCAAAACTTGCAACAGTACAGAGAATGTGAGACTGAAGAATGCACGGCAATAAAGGTAACACACACACACACACACACACACACACACACACACACACACACACCAAGGCCTCCGGGATCATTCTAGAAAAGGGAGCAGAATGAACATAAAGACCAGAGACAGTGGATGACTACACAAGAACATTACCTTATGGACACAGTAGGACAGCTACATTTATGAACTCACGGTGGTTGTGACAGCATGCGCAAAGCCCGTGCACGTCCAGGACAGACCAAATCCTAGCATGGGGAGCAGAGAAGGGCCCACAATCCCACCCCTAGCCATGGAGCTATTGACAACTGTCACACCTTCTGGGAGAGGGAGAGGGGGAGACAATTGTGTTTAAGTGTATAGCCCCAACACACTTACATAGTCCGGTCACCTGTGCTTCAATGGAAGACCACCCACCCAAGAATATTTGGGAAGCACAAATTGGTCTTGAAGGATTTGAAAAAGAGAAAAAAAGAGGGCACACAGCTAGGTGGACAGAAAAGAGAGTGGATTGGGGAATAGTTTGAGGAGGAGATGAATATGACCAAAGCGTATTGTATGAAACTCTCAAAGAACTAATGAAGTATTTGGAAAGGAAATATCTAATAAAGAGCTGCCATCTGAAACGTAAGGAACTACTCAATGAAAGGTCATGCCAAAGTTTTTAAGGAATCCCTTGCTCAAGACATGGAAGTAGCACATAACTGTGTAAAGATGTACACCATGAAAAACCCAACAGAAGAAAAGGAAGATTCTGTTCTCCGTGCACCAAAGTCCAGGATGATACTCACATCAAAACGTGGAGAGAGTATAAAGCAATAGTAACTGTCTTCCCTGCTGCTGGGAAATCCAAATGGTACCATCACCTGGGTAAACAGTTGGGGATTTTCTTAGAAAACTGTGGGCACTCTAACTGTGGGAATGCACAATCTCACTCTTGGCAACCGACTCAGTAAGTTGAACACTTAGGTCTCACAAAATGTTGCAACATAATATTTGTACAGGCTTTATTCATGGTTACCCAAACTTGGAAATGACCCAGACAGAGTCCTTGGTTAAAAAAAGATAAACAGACTAATTACACAGAGACACTGACTATTATTTTAGATGAAAAGTAAATGAGTTATCAAACTGTGTCAGACACAAAGGACAGTTAAAGGCATATTACTAAGTGAAATAAACATGTCTGAAGGAGCTATGTATTATAGGATTCTGACTCTATGGCATCGTGAGAAAGGGAAGTCTATGTAGACAGTAGAAAGGTTTCAGAGATGGAGGAAAAGGATAGATGAGAAGATCCCAGAGCACAGAGGGCTTTGGGGGCTGTCAAACTCTGTCATGTGGTGTTACTGTAGTGTGTACTTGACATTATCTGTCTTTGTTACTTTTCTATTGCTATACTAAAACACCATAACCGAGGTAACGTATAAGAAAGCATTTAATTTAATTGGGGTTTACAATTTGAAAGAGTTAGAGCCTATGAGGGCAGAGCCACAGAGAGCCCACATCTGTATCCACAGCACAAGGCAGAGAGGGTTAATTGGAAATGAATTGGGATCTTGAAGGCTCAAAGCCAATCCCCAGTGACATACCCTTTCCAACAGGATGACACCCCTAATCCTTCCCAAACAGTTCCACCTACTGGGACTGAGTGTTTAAACATATGAGCCTATGGGGGCGTTCTCATTCAAACCATCACCTTATCTATTTGTCAAAAGCAACAGAATAAATAGATTGGTGGGGTAATCATATGTCAATATAGATTTATCAGCTGCAACAAATTCACTGCTGTGGTGGGAGATTCCCTGATTCCAGCAGATGTTGGGGACTCTGTACCTTTCAATTTTTTGAGAACCTAAATATGCTCTGAGAAATTACATTTTTTTCAGTTAGAAATAGCAGGTGGAAATGGATGACAGCTACAGTTTATGGACACAAGACAGCAAGTCAGTGGGAGACAGCAAAGGCCCTTACACAGTAGCAAAACGGATTTCAAGGATAGAAGACAGAAATTGACAGCCTGCACTCCTGGAACTGAACCAGAGTGTTCAGGCACAGAATATGGAAGTGAGCATGGATGCCAGGGTGGTTCCTGGGTGAAGTGCTATCCTAATTAGTCTTATTAAATAAAAACCTGGAGTCAGATATCGAAGGTGAAAGCTGAAAGATCAGAGAAGCAGAGCAGCCAGCTACCAGACTTCTTACCTCTATGAAATCTCAGAATGAATAAGGTCTCCTGTCTCTATGAAACCTCAGACTGAATGGGCCTATCCTGTCTCCACCCACCTTAAATTCCTGTTTTTACCTCCCGATGCTGGGATTAAAGGCGTGAGCCTCCCATGTGCTGGGATGAAAGGCGTGCACCACCACTGCCCAGCTCTGTTTCCTCTTTTAGACTGATTTAATCTCATGTGTAGCCCGGGGTAGTCCTGAACTCCTGATATTCCTGCTTCCTCCTCCCAAGTGCTGGGATTAGAGGTATGTGCCACTACAGCCTGGTCTCTGTGGTTAACTAGTGGCTAGCTCTGCCCTCTGATCTCCAGGCAAGCTTTATTTGTCAGAACACAAAATATCATACAACACCTGGGCTCTAGGACGCTTGCTTGTTTGCAACCCTGAGACCTTTTGGACTTATGATAACAACATGGTCTCAAAGCTGCAGTGCACAGCATGCTGGGAATTTATTAACCCTCTGTATTGCACTAATGTAGATCATTCTCAAAGGAGAAAAAAATGGCATAGTGTACACAAACGTAATCAATTATTGAAAGAAATGTCATTAGAGGTTTAGAAAAATTTTCCAGAACCTTCCTTGCTTTTGTGTTGCTTTCTAGCTACCACTAACAGGCTTGAAGCTCTTCACTGAAAGCTGATGTTCTCACTCGCCAACATAAGATTGGAAGAGGACATGCCTTTTCCCCATATCAGAGTCCAGGCAAAGTGATGTTACCAACAGAGTTAGAGAAGGGCCACTAGGAATCCCGTATTCAAATGTGTTGTCTATCTCTTACCACAGTGGGATGGGGTATCAGGAAAGCTTGCTCACTAGCAACTGGGGCTGCATGAACTGTGTGTGCCCCAGTGAGAGCCCCAGAATGCCTCTGCCTAGTCTCTCTGGAAGAACCCTGAAGAGCGGGTTGTAAGCTTTGGTTGTCAACCTGACCTAGAAGCACCCGGAAAGAGAGTCTCAAGGAGGGATTGTCTGTATTAGATTGACAAAGTGGGTAGAGCCTGGAAGAGGGGCTGAGAAAGAAGAGCAGAGAGCAGTGATGGTGGCAAGATCACCTGAATGTCCTGGGATCCTGAGCTAAGCCAGCCAAGCCTCTCTGACCTTCTGCTTCTCCCACCTGGAGTGAGGACACCTTTCCTCCTAGACGGTGAGAGGTGTCCACGTGGAGAACCTTCTGCAGTTCACGGGGCAGCACTGCACGTGGAGAACCTTCTGCAGCTCACGGGGGCAGCACTGCAGCAGAACTCTTGCCCTAGGCTTGGCTTTCTGCGCCTGTCTCTTCCTGCCCACCATTTTCCCAAACTACATCTTAATTGATGTAAACCTTCTACGATTCCAGCACCTGAAGGTCCCCACCACCCTGTCCAGGCAGTGAGCGACTCCTTCACGCACTTGGCACTGTTGTTGCTAATGTTAATTCTGGAGGAAGGCAAAATTATCCGCTCATATAGGATTGCAATTATTACAGTGAGTACATTTCATAAAAAAAAAATGGCCATGTTGCTTTCTTCCTGGGGGTTCTGTGAGGAGGATCTCCCCCCCTCCTCTATTTTCTTGGAGGAAAGAATTCAGTCAAGAGACACACACGGGCATTTACTTAGCAGAACACAGTCAACACTCTGAAGAGAGGTTGGACTGGGCTGCTCCAAAGTAGAGAACAGCCCCGTAAATTCTGCATTGTATGTTTTAAAGGCGTTTTTGTAAATATTATGAATATTTATGAAGAAGGTGAACTATTCCAGGTGTAAGGAAACCCCTAATCTCCAAATTATGATAGAACAGATCTCCTTTGGGGGCTAATTTTTCCCATGATCCTCACACAAAGGGGAGGTGTCAAAACCACAATGCCAGTGATAGTATAAAGTCAACGTCAGTTCTTCCGAGGATGTAGGGTACATGGGCGGGAGAATGCCCTACTGCTTTAGTTTCCGATATACTGGGAACAACCTGTCAGTAGTCTCAAGGATGCTTTAAGGACTGACTCACTGCAGTTTTCCTTTTTTCCTTGTGTCTGCTTCTTTGTGTACTTGGTATCGTTGGAACCCATTCCTTTCTCTTCAGAACAAAGGAATGTAAAGAGAGTGGGAAACCAGAACGCAACAAGACCTTTGTTTCCAAAATTAGAAACCAGTCCTCCAGCACCAAGGCTGAAATGGGATTGTGAGCAACTGCAGTCAGTCTAAAATATGGTCATGGCCTCTTCTGGGCAGCCACCAACCCCTACGATGCTTGCATTCAGTGGAAGTAGCACATACTGAGACTTGCGTGAGGTCTGGACCGCC
>CABHPQ010164222.1:0-17776 GCA_902168405.1 Peromyscus aztecus
ATTGCAAGCAGCAAATGAGCTTCTACAATAGAACCCTCAGTGTTTGCCTCTGGCTATTGGACAATAGGATCATTTGAGAAACAGGTTTGCATCTGAAAATTGTTTCAGGGTTTCCTCCACATCTGAAAAAATACCACTGCATTTATTACAGCTATTTTTTTAGAGTAAAAGAGGAGAGATGAATTACTGTTTCAAAAATGGTAATGAGAGAGAAATACTTGAATAATGTATTAGATCCTTCAGTTCAGCAAATGACAATAAAATAAATAACAAAGAGTCCATTAAACAAAGGAACAACCTGTCGAGGGAAATGCAAAGAGTGGAAGCAAGTGCTAAGGCAGGAAATTAGTATTGATACTGTGGTCTGCACATTTGTTATTCCTTAATCCCAGTCCACTGGGCATGACAGGGAAGATTTCAATCCCCAAGTAGTCATACATTAAATTACTTACACAACTCTTTCTTCTCACTAGTCTACACATCCCCTAAGGTTGCTAACTGTTGCTTACTCATCTCCATAACTCTAGCACCTAGAGAACTACTGACAAAATTATCTCTAATAAACCCAAAAGAAATTGCACAGAAAAATCTAACTATAATAGTGAAGAAGTTCAACTGACCTGATAGATACAAAAATGTCCAACCTAACTCCCTTGCTCCTTATGAACTGATCATATATTTAGCAGAAAGTTTTTCATTTTAAAGTTCAGAACTTGGTTTTCAATAGTTAATATTGGGACCAGACAACAGTGGTACAAGTGGAACTATTGATATCTCACTAGAGCAAGAAGAAAGCAGTTCTTCATCAGGCAAATCATGGATCAAACTCCTCTGACTGATTTTCAAGAAAAAGAAAGTTCAAAGTCAACCACTTGTAGGTTTTGCAGTACACAAGATATTTAGGGTAAGTATGAGAACTAAATATAGAAGCTCGCTGAAGGTGAGTCTTTATGGTCTTCTGTGTTCCTCTCTCCGACCTGATCCATCAGCAGAAGGTACTGCAACTTTTCGTTGCATGCTGCTCCACCTCCAATCATGGTGTATCTACAGGGACAGATACTGGGGCTTTACATGTTTGTTGAGAGTCCAGTTTAAAGAACATAAGAATGAGAACATGGTGAAGGCAACACAGCTACTGAGGGAGGCAGAAGTATAATTCTGAAAAAAAATCAGTATCCTCGGCTATATATCTTCCCTGACTCTACTGGGGGCATGCACCTCTTATGAGAGATTGAGTGCTCCAAGGTTCCAGAATGGTGCTTAGATTACTAGGATCCTTCTGAGAAAGCAATGTATCATGATTGCTTTTCCAAGAGAGACCACTGAAGAAAAGGAGGATGGAAGTCTGGGATATGGGGGGTTAGACACCTACAGGAGGAAGCACCACCTGATAGTACTATGACTGAAGCTTTGCCTCGTGCCAGAATGAAAGGTGACTTGTCCTCCTTGTGGTGGCATGTGGTAGCATATTGTGACCAGACCACAGGGGTGACTGGTGTGGACAGAGGCTCCTCACTGTTCATGCTTGCAAGTGAAAGAAATTACAAAACATGTTCACACTTGCCCTAATAAAATAATTAAATGTTGCGGCAGGAAATAAAGGTAGAATTGCAGTGTCTTTTACATAAACTGTGAGAGAAGTCCATAGTCATCAATTCAACAATTAAATATGGACCAGCAGTATAACACCTTTCAAACCCTCCAAGAGTTACACATGTTTTTAAAATAAGATACTAGAAGCTGATAACAATTTATCCTAAATGCCAATGAGCTGCTCAATCAAGGTCTGAATTATTGTTCTCTATTTTTATAAAACCATATTCTCGTATCTTCTTATAAAACTGAGCTATAGTCTTAGACATAGATACTACCCAAATAGAGAAAGATTAAAAATTAACTAAGAACTTATGTGCTTACAAGTTCTTAGGTTAAGCCTCTTGTAGTTATTGCTTCAGGAAAGCCTATTTCTGGGATAATGCTTCATTTTAGTATGATAATCACCCTATTGAGATGAAATTAGTAATGAAGTAGCCTTTGGCCACTTGGTCTGACCAAGGATGTTGAAGTCTGAATGAACGGCCCATGTTGCTGCCAGATATGCAAATTGTAAGATGGTGCAAAGTACAGAAATATGAATAATTTATCAAAATAATCTGTTCTTGCTAAATATTTTTAAAAATCTAAATAAATTGGCAGCACTATTTACAAAAGATAGTGCAATTGAGCCATAACTCTTCTTTTTTTCCCCCCCAGAGACTCTTCATCTCATTATTGTAAGGTTTCTAATCTAATAGCTCTGATTGGGTTTACAGTAAACAGTTGAGGGGGAAAAAGTATGTTTGATGTCAGTTCAAGTAGTTCCTTTTGTTTGTTTTAGGAACCTTTAAGAAACCAGAATTGTAGTTTTGTCATTGTAAATCATCCTAAACACTTCTCAACTTGAGGGGAAGAAAAATAACTTTGTTGCTCCAATTAAACAATAAGTTACAAAACCTACCCATAGATTGTGGAGACAGCTTCAGCAGTTCCTAGCAGTGCTGGAGACAAGTAAGCGCAGGAAGACAGTTGATTTGAGAGCATAAGTCAGAACCCTCTGCATGTGCCCATCATCTTGCTATCTGAATAGAATATGTGGGAGTGGTACATTTTTTTAACCAATTAAAATGTAAAACTAACTATATTTAAAGAATCAAACAAAGAAAGTTTTGCAATTAAATAGGAAGTTAAGAATGAGCCACAGATCATTCAGATTTCTGATCTTTAAAACACTTCACACATCTAAGGGGAGAATAAAATTCCATTGAGATTAAAAAAAAAAAAAAAGCCAGATGCCGTGAGAGTAACAAAACAGAGCATGACTGTGTAAGAAATATAGGCCGCACTGCTCCTCTGGGCACTCGATAGAGGAGTAGCTGTCTTAGAGGGCTGTTGATTTAGACATATTGGCTGAAGCAAAGACAGAGTTCCAGCTAATCATTAAGGTCCCATTCTAAACTCCATTGCAATTCTGTAAAACCACTATCTACATAGATAAGAATATTTGAAGGATTTACCCACATGTTGCTTTGATGGCAAATTATTTTTTTTTACCGTTGAAACTTAATAATATGATAATTATTTCATTTTCTTTTACAATATTTTAATTGCACGTGTTCTGACCTTGCAAGCTATACCGATTTTCTTAGGAAATGCATAGGCTTTTCAAATAGTGTTTTAACTAACTAGAAATTTAAATTATCCTCGGAGCTTGTAATAAAAATTGCATACTGTTTGGGAAAACACTGCATTCCCATATGCCTGATTTTTTTTCTTAGCTTGGACACTGGGGTTGATTTGGATTATTTAAAAATGTCACTACATTTTTAAATTTTATTTATTTATTTAGTTGTTTGTGTGTTTTTATGTGTGTATATGTGTGTAGGAGTGTGTGTATGGCCATACATATGCTATGGCCTATATCAAGAGCTAAGAGAACTACTTGTGGGAGTCAGTTATCTACCTCCATCATATGTACCCAGGGATCGAACTCAGGTTCCCAGCCTTGGGGGCAAGAACTTCAATCCTCTGAGACATCACACCAGCTGATTTGGGTTCATTAAGAACAACAAAGTTAAAAAAAAAAGGAACAATAAAGTCAAGAGTTTCTTTTTTAAAAAGATGCCAATTTGTCATACATAAATGAGAATATATACATATATTACAGGATTTCTGATCTTTCAATGACTTTTCCAAGTAATTTTCAATGGTAAGCAATAAATGAGCTTCTATTGGCAGAGGCCCTCACTTTCAGCCTATACATGGGGTAAAAAGTGGTTTTCTCATATACTTGTGTGTTAGAACAATGTGATCTAAAGGAGCTCACAGATACTGGACCGACAGCTAAGGAGCCTGCATGGGACTGACGTAGGCTTCTATGTATGTGTGACAGTTGTATAGCATGGTCTACCTGTAGGACTCCTGGCTGTGGGAGCAGGGACTCTTCTTGATGCTTTGGCAGGCTTTTGGAAACCTATACCTCATAATGGGTTGCCTCATCAAGCCTTAATATAAGGAGGAGCTTTGTCCTACCTCAACTTGATATGCCATGCTTTGTTGACACCCATGGCAGGTGTGTCCAGTTTTGAACAGAAACAGAGGACAATTGGATTGGGGAGGGGAGAGGGGGCAGAAGGGAGGTGGGGGCAGGAATGGGAGGAGAGGAGAAAGTGAAAACTGTGGTCAGGATTTAAAACAAATGAATAAATTTAACTTAAAGAAAAAAAGAGTCTCTTTGTTCTCATTAGTAACCAGCATGCGTGACTATCATCACCCTGCCTTTTGCCTTTAGAGAACACAGAAGGCTGTACTCTTTTCTCATTACTCCTTTTAGGAAAGTTATAAACCAAGCAGGGCAGTGGTGATGCATGCTTCTAATCCCAGTACTTGGGAGGCAGAGGCAGGCGGGTGGGTCTCTGAGTTCCAGGCCAGCCCTATCTACAGAGTGAGTTCCAGGACAGCTAGGGCTACACAGAAAGACCCTGTCTTGGAAGAAAGAGAAAGAGAAAGAGGAGAGAGAGAGAGAGAGAGAGAGAGAGAGAGAGAGAGAGAGAGAGAGAGGGAAGGAAGGAAGGAAGGAAGGAAGGAAGGAAGGAAGGAAGAAAGGAAGGAAAGATAGGTTATAAACCAACAGAATTTTAATTTTTATGAAACTACCAAGTAGTGAAGATAGTTGAAAGAAATCCAAAGGAAACATGATTTATTGTTACCTGTATCCTCAAGTCTCTAGCACAATGTGTGCCCCCGAGAAAACTTGGTAAAATTTCTTTCATGAATAAACGAAAGTTGATAAAAAGGCAAGGTGGTGAAAAGAATCAGTGTTAGATGTCTGACATCCCAACTGAGAAGCAATTATCCTTACAAATTGCTCAGACTGGCTAAAGTCTCCTTTTTAACTCTGCGGTTCTGAAGATGCCAAAAAAATGTGAAATAGATAATCAAATTCAAAGAGAAAGTGAGCCTCTTGTAACCATCTCAAGATTAATAAAATGCAGATGTGCTGCAGTGCTAAGTGGAATCAGTTCCAAAGAGAAGGAACAAAGAGGTGTAAGCCAAGTGTTCTGCAGAAGAATTCGGAGATACAAGCACTTCATAATCTCCTTCATCCTCCGGATGAGCAGAAGAATTATGGAATAAACAATGCACAATTTTACTTGGCCTGAAAAGAACCTGCTATGGTCTATCACTCTTTCCTCACTATTTACCACACTAAAGCTTACTGGTGTTCTATTTTTTAAATAAAATAATTAGTTCTACCTACTGTTGCATTGAGAGTGTATCACAAAACATGGGCTTCGGAGATTGGCTATTATAAAGAAACAAGCTGTGTAAGTCAGATTTGATGTCGATACAAGGTAAAGATTCTCAAAGGGGTCAAGGGAAAGGAAGATGTAAATGAGTGATCATATATTCTCTCTGAAATATGGATCAACTAGCTGGGACAAAGAGTCTTGGCCATTGTTAATGAAGAAAAAAATGTTGGATTAAATAAGCAGGAGACACTGACCTGAGGTTGTCTTCAGGGCCTGTCTTCCCATTCCTGTGTAATGAGATCAAAACTATGTCTTCGTCAACAGTTTGAATGTAACTTAGGAACAAGTATTTTATAAAGGTCTAGGCTGTTGATAGTTGCAGAAGCTGTTCTGTAGCCAGCAAACAGCTGACCATATCTAAATAAGGCAAGTGCTGTTCTATAACCAATCAGATTCTGTGTCTGACATGTCTACATTTACAGCTCACATTGCTGAGTGTAATTCTTGGAGATTCTTTCAGTTCTGAGCTGCACTGCATTTATGAACCAGTTTATGATTTTGCTCAAATTCTTAGTTTAGTGTGCATATAAATTATGATAGCAAATATAATAACTGTGAAGTCTTAGCAAATGAGGCACCATTTTGTGTGTGTGTTTCTTTGCTTGAAATTGGGTTTTGTTTACATAGGCCTGGCTGACCTGGCAATCACTGTGTAGATTAGGCTGTATTTAATCCTGAAGGGATACCCTACTTCTGCTCCAGAATCTTGGGATTACAGACATGGGTTCACCATGCCTGCCTAGGTTGACTATTTTTCTTAGGACACTTAGAACTATTGCATTTTTAAACTAATGTTTAGATGAGATAAAAATGTCCATGATCATTGAATGTAAAGGGTTTTCTCATCAGCACAGAAGCCCATAAAATGTCACAGGAATACCCTACCTGTAAACTGATAATACCTTAGAAAGACAAATGCTCAGATTGAAAGAAAACAATGTTAGTTATTTATAAAAAGAAATTATCAAAAATTTGAGATTTGTTTCCAATGCACACAGGAATAAAGGATCTTTATTGACACAAGACAGATTATAAACCTGGTAAATAGATAGGCTTTCAATATAATGTAATTAAATTTTATAATTCATATTAGTTTGGAACAATTGTAAAGCTTCAAGTGAAACATTGAGCAGATATTTGGGGAAATAAATAGTCCTTGAAGAAATATATCCTAAAGTCACCCACATAGAGGTGTAAATTAAAATTATGGAAGTGAATAGTTTTTTCCCAAGGAAAAAATACACTGCTGTCTGATTTCCACACCCCATCGAGAAATATATTGGTTAGTTCTGTGTAAGAACAATCCCAGTGCCGCTTTCCACAATGTCAGAGGAAGGAGGTTTTGAGAATTAGGGAATAAACACAGGCCTTAAACAAAAAACAAAACAAATTTGTTTTGATAGTGAGAACACTAGGGTCTTCCCTGGATTATTTTATGCCTATATGATAGTAGCTTTCAGCCTATGAATAGCTTGGAAATATTTAGCTGTGAGTGACTCCATATTGAATAGAAGTCCCATGAAGAAAAGCTCCACATATTGTTTAAACATATACACAATCACCATCTTGTCTTCCAGCACACCTGGAGGTACACACTGATAATTTGTGTCAATAGACCCTGACACTTGACAATATATTTTTTTTTAAAAAAAGGGTAATGTGTGATTTAAGAGTTAATATTTGGAATTAAATGTGGATGTAAAAGAACCTGCGACTTAAACAGCTATCAAGGAAAATGGGGGTGACTTGGCCTATCACAGCCAAGAAAATGGATTTAGCTTGTGAATTCAGTGTTACCTAGGGCAGTGGTTCTCAACCTTCCTGGTACTGCAGCCCCTTAATACAGTTCCTCATGTTGTGGTGACCCCAACCATAAAATTATTTTCATTGGTACTTTGTAACTGTAATTTTGCTATTGTCAATAATTGTAATGTAAAGATCTGTGTTTCCCCACGATCTTAGGCAATTCCTGTGAAAGGGTTGCACAACTTCCAAAGGGATCAAGACTCACATTTAAAAACCGCTGTTGTAGTACAAAACCACATGAATCTCACTTACATTCCCTTTATAACCCACTAAAGCACATATTTAGGGGTCTCTGACCAATTAATTTCAAAAGTATTGAGGAGTAAGCATGGGAATAGGAAAAACATCATTTGAGTTTTGTTAAGAATATCATTTTAAGGTGTGTTACTTTTGTTTATGTTGCATTTTTTAACTCTGAAGTTGTGTTACTGTGCCTGTCTAAAACAACCGATGGTCTAATAAAGAACTGAATAGCCAATAGCAAGACAGGAGAAAGGATGGGTGGGGCTGGTAGACAGAGAGAACATGTATAAGGAGGAATCTGGAGGAGAGGAGAAGAAGGAAGGATCCAGAGAAGAAGGGGGACTCCAAGGTCCAGCCACCCAACTACACAGTAAGTCACAGAATAAGAAACAATGAAGGATATACAGGAATAGAAAAAGGAAAATCCCAGAGGCAAAAGATAGACAAGATAATTTAAAGTTAAGAAAAGCTTGCAAGCATCAAACCAAACTAATGCCGATCATTTATAATTAAGAATAAGCCTCCATGTATGATTCATTTGGGAGCTGGATGGCAGGCCCCCCAAAAGAGTTAAAAAACCAAACCAAACAACAGATTTTTCTAGTGGATGCTAATAAACTAGTGGTAGAGAGGGAAACTCCTTTTAAATCAAGGGCAGAAAGAACTAAAAAGAAAAGAATCTAGAGTGGTTGGAAGGTAGGACAAAGGTCAAGCCAAAGCTTTTCTCCAACATAAGAAATCCCCGCTTTGTTTCAAAAAAGTAAAGAAATGTCTCACTGAGAGAAAAGCGCTGAAAGGTCTCAGATGGGGGAAGACAGTTAAGGACCATGATTCCTGGTAATGCTGCATAGAGAGCAGACAGGGAGAAACATCTGCCTGGAGAAAGGGCAGATTGGCATTGGAAGCTTAAACACCACTAGTAAGATGTCAGAAAGGCATCTATATCCCTCTATGATGGGATCTTGAGCCACAATGACACAGGGTAAAGAGCATAAGGATTAGATCCCAATCAATCCCAGGTTCAACATAACTGAAAAAGGTATTTCCCATAAGAAATTTAACTGAGGCAGGGAAAGAGATAAAGTGAAAATGGTACTGGAGATAAGAGGAACTGAAAATAAAAATGTGTGTAAACAAATAAACTAAATGGTGAGATGAAGGATGGCAATTAATCATGGCAAAAAAGTTGATTATTCAAATTTTAATTGAAGTGTTTCTAGATTTATATGAATAAATATGTCTTGATATATGTTATCTGTGTGTACAGATATAGTAACTTGATATTGTATCAAGGTTAGAGGGGAAATCCATGTTTCACAAACTGAGGTGAACCTTTTATCAGTTAGTTAATAGGACTTGAAGAAAGTCAGAAAAGAACATTTAATTGCCTGTATTTTGATATTAGAATCTATTGACTTTAGAGGCTTTTTCAATAGCTGCAAAATATAGGAATGAATGACAACCAGTATTTGAAGGTTTTTGATAGAATAGATGCCACATATTTGAGGGACTTCCCTCAAGCTAGTTTAAAAGTATACAATTATTTAATTTTGTAAATACATGATTGCATTTGTTGCTCATCATATCAGAGAGGTATAGGGAAGTATTTATTCATTTAATATTTAAGATGGAGTATAAGCTTGAGCTACTCAGACAACAAACCATGTCTATTTTTTGAATTGAAGAGACTATTCACTTGTTAGTTGTGGCTAATTGTTCTTTAGCACACACATGTTTCATGGTTGGGAGAGTTCAAATGCTCTCCATGTCAGCTCAAATACTAATCACTCAAATCAATAAGTGAACTTCCATGTGTTGACTTCCCTATGAACATTATGTCATGGTTTTATCCCTGCCTTTTCCATCCTTAGTAGACAGCAATTATAGACATCCTTGGGAAAAGTAGCCCCAGATGTCAGGCTTGCATTTTTAATCTTAAATTGTGATTTAGATAAAAGTTGGGTGTTTCTCTTAATATAAAGTGACAAGCTGTGTCTACTGAGGATTGGCGTTGCCTTTAGAGCCTACATTTTCACATATGGAAGCAATTGGACCAGTTTCTCTGGAGGACCATCCAGTGAGGCATAATGAGTCTTTTATATACACAAACAGGGGTTTTAATATTCAATTACTCCATCAGTGAACACAAAAGCATTTGAGAAAGTGAAGGGTTGCTGACATATTTGAACAACTTCTCACCTATCTTGGTAAAAGGCAAAGTATAAATTGTCTTCTAAAAGATGGCTCCACTGAAATAATCTGCTTCATGAAATAATTGGCTTCATGGGGCCAATCCTAACACCCCATGAATATTCTGGATTGCATCTGACCCATTTGAAAGCAACAGACATTTGATAAACATTGATTATATATGTAAATTTGAAAACTAAAGAATTCGGAAAATTCTTTTAAAAGCTGGAAGGTAAAAATGGACTCCTCTGTAGAGGTTGATACATTTTTGAGAACTGACTCAGCACTAATATGAAATATCAATATTCTCAGTAATTCTGTGTGGGTCTGGAAGGGGCAGACTACACACTGTAGAAGGGATTACCTTGAAACACCAAGACTCTTAGTGATAGCAATGTACCTCCTAACCAGGGTTTCATGATGATGCACAATTTTTAAATTAATTTGATTTCAAAATAAATATTTGCAGCAAGCAAACTACAAGATTCCTGCTTCTTGAGGATTGTAGTCTTCAAATCTAACTCAAGACTTTAAGGTCTGGAGCTAGAGAATGCATTGCAGTTGTAACAAGATAATGTCTGAGATCTCAAAAAAAAAATGGACAAAAGCTAAATAATGCTTCCCTTTGCCCTCCCCGAAGAAACCTGTGCAAAGACACTTTATGGTTCCTATCCAATTGGTCTTCAGATCAAATGTGATTCCACATTAAGTCTTAGAGTATATTTCTAATTAATTATCATGTAACTGCCTTGACTACCCTCCCTTCATTTATCAACTTCTCCACAAAACCAGATGAACGCTAACACACAGAGATAAGCTTTAATCAGAAAACCTTACAATCACAAAAAGGCCAAAATAGCATAAAAGATGACCAACAAAGAAGAGTCAAAAATATTAAGAATGTCATATTAATGTAGATTTCATAATTATGAAGATTATATTAAATTAAATTCTGGAAAATAATCTTGAACATTGTAAAAAACAAAAAAAACACTTTTCTTAACTATTATATCTCTGAATAAAACTTTAAACTTGAATGCATGAAGATATTTGATGTTATATTTTAGCTTAAGCTGTATCTTAATCCTATCATTCTTCAGGTGGAGGCAAGTGTTTTGATCCCTATTCCTCTATACTTCAAATACAACTGTTTAACAACTGTTAAGAATGATGTTCTTTTATTGTAATTTTAAAACATGCATTTTAACATAAAGTTTAAACTTTTGTATTGTTGCTATGCTCATGGGTTATATTTTTATTGTATTCAAGAGTAAATACAATTTCTAAAAGCCTCATTCATGCTTCATTTTCATAGCCATTCATGAATAAAAATAAAGCTTTCAACATAAATGTTTCTGCATTAAGAATAACAATAATGGGCCGGGCGTTGGTGGCACACGCCTTTAATCCCAGCACTCGGGAGGCAGAGGCAGGCGGGTCTCTGTGAGTTCGAGACCAGCCTGGGCTACCAAGCGAGCTCCAGGAATCCAGGAAAGGCACAAAGCTACACAGAGAAACCCTTTCTCGAAAAAACCAAAAAAAAAAAAAACACATAATGGCCTTAATAATAGACACATTTTATGGCACCTGTGTTAGTTTAAATCAGAATGGCCCCCATAGGTTCATATATTTGGACACTGAGTCCCCTGGTGGTGGCACTATTTGGGAGAGATAAGATGATGTGGCCTTGTTGGAGATGTGCCAATAGGTTGAAAATATTGGGGTTTCAAAAGCCCATGCCATTCCCAGTTTGCCCTCTCTCTGCCTCATGTTTGGGGACTAAGATATAGCTCTCAGCCACTGCTCCAGTGCCATGCCTGCCTGCCTGCCTCCATGCTCCCTGCCATGATGGTTATGGACACACCCCCAGAAATTGTAAGCCCTCAATAGACTCTTTCTTCTATACGTTGCTTTGGTCATGGTGTCTTATCGTGGCAATAGAAAAGTAACAGAGCTAATTGTAGGAAGTCCCTTATTGTTTGACTTACCCAAGGAGAAAGAATATTACTTCACATAACAAAATAGAAGGGTCAAATGCTGGAGTTTTCCAAGATACTTTGCTTCGGAAGGCTAATCTGTTCCCAAGCCTGCAGTGATTTTTTTTTAGTCTGTTGTCTTGTGTCTTCAGGTGGAGTCTGTTTTCACCTCATGGCTGTCAGGCAATTGCAGCCATTTCAGGAAACACCATTGTAAATGGAAACAGAGAGAGTAGGGACAACATTTCTTGGTTCTAAACACACCTGAAGGTAATAATATGTAATTGGTGTTCAAAGAATTTAAGTTGTGGTGTGTCCATTTTCATTTTATCACGTATTGACATTCTTTTCTAAGCATTAGATTATAAAATGACTCTGAATGTCTCATTATTCCTAAAATTAGAATGTGTGCTAGGATAAAAAATGTTGTATGCATACTAAGAAACTATGTGTCTATATAAAATTGAAAAAGATACAATCCTTAAAATGAAATACATTTGTTCCTTTATCTGAAAACTTTATACTAACAGTTAACTTGACACATTATATGTACATAACTTATATTTGCTGTGTTTATGTAATATTTAAAATTAGACCTAAAAATACATAACCCCTTGGTAGTGTCATGAAGTGATCCATGCTAATCTGTACAGAGTTCTGAATATCAGCGATTGAAAATATCAATATGTCTTAATTTTTGTATCAAATAAATCAGAACTCTGTGAAAATCGACTACAAAATCTACTACAATTACAAACATTGTTAGTGGGTAGATTGTTATCATCTGATTGTAATACAATTCTTTTTTTTTTTTTAACCTTTTGGTTTTTAAAAACAGGATTTTTCTGTATAGCCCTGACTGTCCTGGAAATTGCTCTGCAGACCAGGCTGGCCATTAAGTCACAGAGATTCACCTGCCTCTGCCTCCAGAGTGCTGAGATTAAAGGCATGTTCTATTATCTCCTGCCTTAATACAATTCTTTACTTACATTTTAAAATACTTTATTATTATTATTATTATTATTTACATCATGATTGCAGTTTTCCCTCCCTCCTCTCCTCCCCATCCCTTCCCCCACCTCTTTTCTGCCCCACCCCCATCCACTCCTCCATTTCTATTCAGGAAAATACAGGCCTTCCTTGGATATCAATCAAACATGACATATCAAGTTGCAGTAAGACTAGGCACCTTCCATCGTGTTAAGACTCGGCAAGGCAATCTAGTAAGAGGAATAGGGTCCCAAAAGCAGGCAACAGTCAGAGACAGGCCCTGCTTAGGCCCTGGGGGTGTAGCTTGGACTTACATTTTTTTATCTGACTTACTTTGGTTTGGTTTGGATTTTATTTACATCTTTGACTTTTTTATGTCAACACACTAAAAACTGTACTGTGGGATGCCATTATTAAATTGAGAGGTTTTTTTTTTTAACATTTCTTGGAATGATGTGTAAAATCTTGTTTACTGAGAAGGCACTCAAATATATAGATATATAGATATAGATAGATAATATATATAAATTGATTATAAAATACAATATAAATAATTTTTTACATTTACATTTTTAGTGTGGCATGGTGGAACAGCATTTGGGATGCAAAACCAGGGGGATTTTCACAAGTTTAAGACCAGCGGGTCTATATAGTGGGTTTTTTTTTTTTGCCCTGAATTATGAAGGCACAATTGTCTCAAAAAATAATAATGACAGTTTTCTTTTATTTTTTAGTTCTTTTTCTATTGAGAGTATAAAAATAATTTTTCTTGTTTTTTTCAAATAAAAGTTTGGATTTTATGGTGAATAATCTAAAAAGCTCTAGTGACAGACAGAAGTAATGTCTCATCTTATTATCCCAGCAAGGCAGTTATAAATGGACAGGTAACCACTTTCCCAACCAATTATTTACCAGAATTGTGGTGTCACATGATCATAACACATCATGCTTAGAAGAGTATTTTTTTTTCATCCACTAAGAAAATTTTGAATGTGACATTATTTAATTTTTGGTATAAATTTCAATTATAAAGACATTAATTCGGAAAAATATATTTATTATTAAACATAATGGACAAAAACGTAGAAGTTTTAATAAGAAGTTTGTATTTAAAAGTCTTTCATGATTTCATGATTTTAATCTAGTGGACAGATGGTGATTTGTAGATTTGTCAATTAAAAGGCTTCTGATTATATTTGAGGCATTGCTATTCTTTTCCTTGATAAACTTATGAAATTAAATGTTTTATAAAGTGGTAGTAGGATTTGCTGTAAAGAATTGCATAAATAAAGTGGAGTATATATTTATAACAAGTAACAAATGAGACATTAGATACATATTTTAAATACCTAATTTATAAGCAAAACTAAATATAGACTGAGGCCACAGTGCATAGACAGATGAATTTTTAAGGTGGATCCTCCAGACAAGCAGAGGACCATCTTCACCAGACACTAAGCCATCAGGATCTTAATTATCTTGGAGTTCCCTGTCTCCAAAACCACAAGCAACATATTTCTTTCACTCATAAATTTATAGCATATGGAATTTTGTTATGCCAGCCCAGAAAGAGACCACTGAAATGATGAAAACCTCTGCTTGGAATTGTTAATGGGATACAAACTTTGCACATTCTGCAAAGATTGATAGAGAGGGGCACAAACAAAGAGGAGACAAGGAGGGCCATGGAAGATGGCTTCTTTGTTATTGCCAGTCAAGCTATAAGCCTGAAAAACTCCACATACACCCTTGAGACTGGAGGAGGGCAGGGATGGCATTTTTTTTACAGTAGCATCTGTCTCACACTTAGAAAAGTCGAAGGGGAGAGGTTCCAGAGACACAAGGAAAAGATGTAAAAATAGTGGTATTCAGACCCCTCTGAACAAGCTAAAGGGTTCCTTGGTACCGCATGTGTTCACACAACCAAGAAACAGCAGCCACATGTCTCCAGCAGAGGGAGTTTTAAAAATGTCACAAGAGAAAGAAGTCATTTGGACCTTTTACATAGACATAGAGCATTAACTCGAGTTATTGTTAAACCAAGAGATATAATTGCTCTTGTGTCTTACCTGTCCTTCCTTCACTCTGTTGAAAAAGAGGGGTTATAACCAATAAAAGAGAGAGAGAGACAGAGAGAGAGAGAGAGAGAGAGAGAAAGAGACAGAGAGAGAGACAGAGAGAGAGACAGAGAGACAGAGAGACAGAGAAAGCCACAGTACCTGTCAAATATAGACATTAAGTTTTGGGCAACTGAGAGAATTCAAGTTGAGAAAGGATTTCTAATATAGGTAAAAATTGAGAGGTTTGAGAATACTAACTGGATGATTTCAGTGTTTGTTTTTGTTAGCAGAACTGAGCAAGCTCAGCAAAACTGCAAGATGCTGTTTCTGGGTTCATCAAGGGAATTGAGAGAAGCAAGGCTAGAAGACAGATTTGCCCAGGTCATCCCAGAAAGAACACAGTGGCCTTATGTTCACATGGTCGGGTTGTGACATGTGTAAAGAAGTCTTTACATATAAAGCAAGGCCTGGCCAGTTCTTCACACCCTTAACCTGTCTTTTGCCTCTTTGATCTTTTTCTCAACTATTTTTTTCTTTGTTTTAATAACCAACCCTTTAAAAGACACACATACAAAATGTACTTTACAAAGGTGCTGTGAGATACTCCAATGCATGTATATACTGAGAAATCTTAAAAGCAGGTAAAAAGTATCTTGTCTATTACTTATTCATGTGGAAGACACTCAATATCCTTCTAGGTATTTTCAGATAAATAGTATGTAAATGTTATCTGTAGCCACCCTCCTATAACAAACAATAGCAGAACTTATTGCTTTTAACACACTGTAATTTTGTAACCGTTAATCAGCCTTTTACTATCTTTTTCTGCTATACATTTTGTTACTGAATTTTTTTAATTTTCATTAATTTATTATTTTAAATTATATATTTGGGCGTCTCTGTATGGGTTTGTACAAGTTGAGTACAAGTGTCCATGTAGGGCAAAGGCGTTGGATTCCTGGGAACATGAATAATAGGCAGTTGTGTGCTGCCTGATGTGGGTACAGGGAGCTAAATTCTGGTTCTCTTTAAGGACACAAACACTCTTAACTACTGAGCTGCCTCCCCGTATCCCTTATACATCTTCTATCAGTATTCATGGGCTACCTTTTGAAGCCATGCTCTATGATTTTAGAATCTACATTTTTTGTCATTATGTAATATTGTCATTTCCTAGGTAATTTCTTACAGTGAAGTCTTGGTGGAAAAACGAGTCCTCATTACAAAAGAGTTTCTTATTTTGCTATAATCTCTCATCAATTTTGAATGAAGCAATTAAAGTGCATTGCAGCCATGCTTAATCTTTCTTAGACTAATTTTATAGTAAGTAATTGTATCGTACCATGCTTTTCTATATTCTTCCTTCAAGATGATTAAAATTGTTTGGCCAATAAATTTTATTTTTAACTCGTAATTTACGGAGACTAGAGGAAATGTGGGTTTTCCACAGCCACTGAGAGGACAATGCAAAATGAATTATCTTTCCCCTGTCCTTCTCCTCAATACCGTAAACTATAGTAGTATCATATAAGTTTTTAGTTTTCATTCAGTTAATGTCTACTGGGTATAGGACAACCACTCTTAGAGAACATTTACAATTTATAAGCTTTTGCTATGCATGTTCTTTGATTTAGCCAACAAAATATATGGTCGTCAGCAATGAAGCTCCCGAAGACCCTCAAAGGAAGTAATGTGGCCTGGTGGAAAGAGCATAAATATTGACTCCAAAGGTTAAGCTTTGAGTCTGCGCTTTGCCATTTACTATTTTATATCGTGGATAGTGCTTCAGTTTTCAAAGGCTCAGACTTAGGAGAGGACTAAATGAGGTGCCACATGTAAAGCACCAAGCATAATACTTTAATATAATAGGCACTTCACAAATGTATGCCTTCTCCCAGTTGCTTCTGAATGCTGAAACAAGCTCTCCTCTGTATAGATAGCATTTATTAACTCACCTGAATTTTAACAGGGGCAATATATTCACTTTACATTGTGCCTAAATGTGTCAGGTAAAACAAAGGATATGATTTAGCAAAAGTAAAATAATACAGCACTAACAAAACTCTGAGTATAGTAAGAGATGATTAAATTCTCAGTGCTGTCTCCTGTGTCCAATTATAAGGGACAGAAACTTTGTCATAACTCATGAGACATGACCTCTGAGCATTCAGATTAGCCATTAAAAGATGAGATATTATGGAAACAAAAACTGGGCACTCCTCTACAATAACAGTCACACAAGAATAAGAAGACATGGAGGGATAAAGACAGGACTTTGAAGGAAGAGTCTGGGATAGAATCAACAGAATATGAGGGACTGGATTGCCTCTACACTAATGGGTAAAGACTCGGATGAACAGCAGAAAGGCAGGATGGGGGTTCTTAAGATATTAAACACAATTCAGATTTAAAAGGCACTGGGATTCTTAACTCAATTTCATCCAAAGCAAAGAGTCAAAATTTGTAAGTTTAAGAGGTAAATATACATAAAATCTATAAAAATAATATAAATGGAAATAAATAATATAAAAATAATGTAAGAAGCAGATATGATGGATATGTTTTCTATGAAACAGTTATATTGAATATGTTGCGAACACAGAGTGTGGAGCACTGGATCAGAGGGATACAGCATTGGCCCAGCCTGGAGGAGTAGTAGTGTGTGAACTAGAACAGACTGGACCCATGAGCCTTTCAGCAGTTATAAAAGATTTATTAAGTCCTGGCCATGGGTGTACTCAGAAGTATAAAGTGACACAGTGTGTTTTCTATCTTTGCAAGTTCCTCACAACGTGGCAGCAAAACATTGCTCACTGCACTCACAAAAATCACCGAATAAATTCACAGCGAATTCTAGAGGTAGGATCAACAGTAAAGAAAATGAGGAGGCTGGGGAGATGGCTCAGCTGGAAGAGGACTTTGCTACACAAATGTGAGGGCCTAAGTTTATTTTCCACAATGCATATAATAAATGCTATGCGTGGTGACAGGTTTATAATCAAACTTCAAGGGTAGCAGAGACTAGCAGATCTGTGTTCTCACTGGCCAGACAGTCCAGCCTTCATCCAATTTTATCTTTTGGCCTACACACGCAGGCACACTCAAATATACGTGCAACACACACACACACACACACACACACACACACACACACACACACACA
>CABHPQ010164222.1:17786-34918 GCA_902168405.1 Peromyscus aztecus
ACACACACACACACACACACACACACACACACACACACACACACACAATGTGCACTTTATTCTCTTCCTCCCTAACACCAAAATAAGTTGAAATACATTATTAGCCTACTCCATAATACTTGTTATATATTTCCTCTACATTTGTTAGTATCAAAAGTATAAATAGATGTATTTACTGTGTATTTGCTATATGCAGCTGGAGAATTAATGTCAGTATCAAAGATAAATACAGGGTCAATGGAATGATGTGCTTACATTATATTAATTAAAAGTACTGATTTATGCATGATCCTGTTAAAATAATAGTGGGCTACATCATTTACATGAAGGGCATAAATATTAATCATGAAAAGGCCGTTTTAAGGGTGAAGTAAGACTTGTAATTAAAACTAACTTGGGATAACCGGTTTAGTCTTTGTGAAGTTTGCAGCCTTTCTATCCTTCCCCTAATGTGCTAACATATTTCTAAATTTTGCTTCAAAACCATACATTATAATGGTATCCATTGTCTGCCAACATACTTTATCTCTGTGGTTAATGTTTTGATAATTATTACACTAAATATTAATGTTACAGAGGTCCACATGATATTTACAATTAAAAGAGCGTCTGGGATCTAGTTGATAATATATAATGATGAGAGTTTATGAACAACTACCTTTTAAGGAAGTTTGCTTATGATACAGAGCACTTTATCAACTTTAATAACTTCAGCACTCAAAGAAGAATAGAGGCTAGTATTTCAGACTGTTGAGAAGCACAGTTCCTTGAGTGACATAGTGTGAAACTTGGAATTCCACGGGGCCCTGTAGAGTGAGGGCTGAGGACAAGTGACAGAGGACAAAGGCAATGTAGTGTTGGAGAAGGCACACATCTGGAGGCTACCTGGGGAAGGGCAGTAGAATACAACCAGGGGTCACTGCAGAATATGATATTCATCAATTAATCTGTGCCAGCCTTTATTGTCATGCAGTCAGCTGACCCACACATGTCCTTCAATCCATGGAGTTCTCTCTTAAAACTCTATCTTTTGTGCATATGATTTGTGTGAAATCATTTCATGGAAATTAAGGAGAGGTGTGTGAACGAAACAAAAGGAGAGTATTAAGAGGATTAACAGAGCATTCCCAAACAAAGCCGATGACATAGGCAGGACTCACAGCCAAAATGGTGTTGGGCAATAAATAATCCTCTGTGACATTGAAAAGAACACAGGGAAGAGCTGGATTTTCATAGGGTATAGGCGAAAGCCAGCCTGTAATAGGGTGTGAGACTACATAGTTAAATTTCCAAAAATGTTTTTGAACGTAAGCTCTCAGGAAGAAATACTCACTCTTTCTGGTGAGACAGAATTGATGACTTCACAACATGACAGAAATGGATTCTACAGGCTAAAGCAAGGCCATTTAGGGGAAAGCACTCAACAACAGGAAGACTGATATTTGATTTAACCAGTCGGCGAGTGTGTATAGTTTCCCAGCAAGTACTCTTAAATGTGTTTTTCCACATAAAGCCGCAATACTATTGACTTTGAAAATGTGCCTGCCTATTACAGTAGCAAATGTGTGAAGAAAAAAAAAAACCCTACTGACAAATTCTGAATGAGCTCATTCTCATTCAATAGTGCCGATTGCGAATCATTTTCAAAGAGTGACCAAGGAATCTACAGAGATGACGAAACTCACTACACACCTCTCTGCCAGGTTAGGAAATGTTAATCATTGAGTGTTGCTTAGTAGAAGTTCAAGAGACTAATAGTTGTCCCTTTAATTTAGGTCACTCTCCCTTTCAAGTGTATGTTAATAGGCATCTTTTTAAAGCTTTGCTACATCTTCAGGCAGGGCACACAATCTCTATCATCTTCTATTTCACTACCTGATAAAGAGCTAAGTTTAACTTCACCTGACCACTTTGATGTTCTGGAATCATTCTGGCCCCCTGTCATTATTATCTCTTCTGGCTCCCCCCAAAAGCCTCTTTAATGATACTCTATGAAATATTGATCAAGGTTAATCTTAAGGTTACAGAAGTGCTTTTAATTCTAAGATTAAAATATGCTGGATAACACTGAAACATTGTGAATACAAAGTAACGATTACTTCATATTTATTAAGAATTAATTTCAAAGCAACTGAAGAATTAGGAGAGTTAGGGGTAGGAATTTTTGTATTTCCCAAACATTCTCAAGTCCGTTGTTTAGACAGGCTCACTTCTGTGAACATGCATTGAGTACTAGTAGTTGACAATTTCTATGATAGTAAATGCATATATTTGAATTTTAGCTTTCCTTTATGTCAAGAAAACTTAAAATGTTGTATGCATGCTAGAAGTGGGAATGGGTGTTGGACAGAAAATGTAGAAAAATACTCATACACACTCATACACATACAAACATACAATTATACACACACACACACACACACACACACACACACACACACATTCATATTCACACCATACACTTGTTGCTAAATAAAATAAACTTCCCAATCAAGAACTTAAAGATGGAAAATGTAGTTGGTAGTTTTAAGACTTCAAGACTTAATACTTTGAACACATATTACATACAAGGGGAAAAGCCAATATATATAAAAAGTGATCTCCAAATAATTATCCTCAAATTCTTCTCCTTACAAATTCTGCTCTCAATCTATGGACCACTTTTCTGATGGTGACTGGACAAGGAGTACCCCAAAAAGATCACTGTTATTTGTTAAATTCTTCCAGATTAAAATAAAATGTCATAAACATGAATATCAGTTCAAGTTCCACATGACTGCACAATTCTTTCCTGGAAATAGAACTTTTAAACATGAAGACCATTTCCTCTTTTATAGATTTCAGTTCTTCATAGTTATATAACTGTTTGTTGGATATAGTAAAGTAATGCTGACTACAAAATATATAATTTCAATCACATTTGTATTGAGTAGTCAGAATAAACTATCTTTATGAACTAAGTATGTTGTATCTGTGTATTTCTGTAAGAGGTGTTTTATCATTCATTGTTGACTATGTATTAACTAGTTGCAATATATCAGTTACTATGTTACCTGTCTTTCATTTCTTTTCATTGAACCTTCACTTCACTTATACAAAGTTATAATTGTTAATGTCTTCACAGATGAGAGAACCAATTGTCTTTTTTGGTGTCAGAGCCAAGGCTCAAAGCTAGACAACCTAAGTCTGCAGTTCTTGATATTAAAGTATGTGATGTTAAAATATAGTTATTCCCAGCCTGTAAATAGATTTGGACTAGATAGACACTATAGAAAAGAATTCAATGTGCTAGTCATGTAAGTAACAATTATCAACAGAGAATGAGCTGGCCATACTCTCTCTGGATTCAGGGTGTCCTCCAGTTGTTTACTTAAGTAAGGCATATGGTACCCCAGTCAATGAAGGATATACATGAGATTAATTAGAACAGAACATGAAGTATTTTATTGTCTTCAATACAAGTGCATTGCATGTATAAACAAAAATAGCTAGTTGATGGACTAAACTAAAAGATTATTCAAGGCACAGGACAGCATCATGCATCATTCTTGAAGCGGTTCTAAATTCATTACCGCTTATTCTGCATATTAGAGCTATATTTACCTAACAGTCCTGAAAACTTCATAGTCATTAAGTTTAATGCTTTGGTATTTGAAAATAATATAAAAGTTCACAAGTTTCGCCACCAGATGGCACCAGTCTCTCCCTTTTGTTTCCAAAGAATTTCACGTATGAACTCCAGTGACTACAATGTCTTTAGGGACAAAGAAACAGGGCAAGAGGCAACTGCTTTTAAATAATGAAACAACAGATTTTTTTCACTTTCATTTCTATTTGTTTTACTTTTGAAATTGCTTAAATTGGTCTGTTCCCAGGCCCACTGACGCTAATTCAGGGCTCCACCATCCTAACCTATCTTCAGCACTTGCTCCTAACTCAAGCTGTTCTGTTCCATTACTGTCTGTTTATAGGAAGTGACAGAACTTTGCGTTTACAGTGGGTAGCACTCGTATGACACCTGTTTTGAACTATTCCCCTAGGTGTGTGCATTGCTCACTCTGGCTTTCATATGTCTATTCAGGTAGCATGTCTTCAGCAAGACATCCAGACCTCCTGCAGAAAGCTGCACCTTGCTCAGTCTCTATCACAGCAGTTCTCAAGCCCATGGGTTGCGATTCCTTTGGGGTCACGGGTCAGATATCTTGAATATCAGATATTCACATTACGGTTCATAACAGTAGCAAAATTGCAGTAATGAAGTTAGCAACCAAATAATTTTATGATTTGGGGGGTCACCACCACAGGAGGAACTGTATTAAAGGGAACTGCATTAGGAAGGTTGAGAACCACTGCTCTATCACATTGCTCTTGTAATTCTCATTACATACATCAGTGTGAGATACTATGTCTTTGTTGTCTTTCCTTCACCGGCCAATTAAATCCTCCAAATGCTAGGGCTTTTGTCATGTCACTGTCACCCTATAACTTCTAGGAATCCTTTCTCACAGAGGGACTCACTAGGTGAACAAATGAATGAATAAATGAGCAAGCTTCTAGAAAGGAGAGAATAATTAAATTAGCTCAAATCATCAGTCCAGGAGAAAAAAATGTTCATATCACCAACCAGCATTCTTAATGTTGGAGCTTTTTATATTCATTTCCTGAGATTATTATATTATGATCTCTTCCAGTTAGACATATCATAAACTAATTTCAGGCAAGCATGTTAGATATATTCTTCAGATTCAAGTATTGTTGGTCTAAACTCCTCTATATAAAATTATGTCTTTTTAAAAATGTATTTCCTCAGATACAATTTTTTTCTGATGTCTATCACAAAAAACATGGAGGGCAGTGTGGCTGGACTTTACTCTGAGATGTTTGGAATGTTGTTCAAGGTTCAGACCTATAAAAGCATGCTGTTCTTTCATATTCTAATGCATGCATACTAGGATCAATGGATATAAACAAAATTGCATGGGAGTTATTCTGTGTGTGTGATTGTTTTGAGGACTGAAAATATGGTCATAGGGCTCTTTAAATGTCTATAGAAAGCAGAACCAAAAGGTCAACCAATAAAAAAAGAGAATTTTCCCCTTATTCCCCTATGCATCTTTGCCCTTTTGTACTGTAAATTGCACAGGCTGGCATTTAAATGCACAGTGTCAAAGGCAAAGCCCTTGAATTCAACCTACGCAAAAAGACAGCTGGCACAGGGCAGAAAGAGGAAAACACTGTCCAACTGCTCTTCAATGCCAAGCTGCCAAAGGCATACCCTAGCTCCTTGCCTCTTTATATCATAGTACTTGCCCTATAGATAGAGACAAAGCAGCCAGTTTTTCCCAACAGACCAACAGCTGCTCTCCATTTCTGGGACAAATAACCCCCACTAGCTGCCTTTGTCTAGCAAAGATATCAGGGATGAAGACCTGAGCCATTCCAGTGAGTCCCTTAAATCATGTTTGTAACAGAGACTAGTTTTGCTCCAAGCTAAAACTGCATTTTGCATACCTGGTTCTCCAAAGTGTAATTACTCATCAAGGACTGGGTAGGTGCGATGCACAAAGAAAGTACTAGTCAGAAACGAATAAGGACACATCGTAACAGTTGCAACCAGAGGCAGCTTGTCATAATAGGTAAGATGGGTGTGACAGTTGTTTCCTTGCAAGCCAGCTGGCAAGAAAGGGGGGGATGGATGCTCACATTATTGTCCTCCAGCAATTCAGGAAAAAGGAGGTTTAAAAAATATGTACTTGTGTTCACATCATCCAACAGGTGGCTGTTGTCATATGCAGTGTGTGTGTGTGTGTGTATGTGTGTGTGTGTGATACACACACACACATACACACACACATACACACACACATACACACACACACACATACACACACACATACACACACACTGTATACAGAAAGAGTGATAATAGAACAGAAAGGCTATTCAGTCACAGAGTTGCTAAATCTGGTAACCTTAACTCCAACACAGGTAATAACTAGGACATATTTCTGGTACCAATATTGCTAGCTCCTGTGAAGATGATGATAGCAACGTCAACATTTCCTACAGATTAGAACAGGGTCTTGAAATTGTTTTTGATCACAGCATTAGCCCCTCACTTGGTCACAAAAGATAACTGAAAGGCAGATGAGAGGTGGCCATCACTGCTTTCCTTCTGCATCTGCCTCCTTCACTTTGGGTTATCTACTTACTATTGCTCATAGGCATATTGGTGACTTAAGAGTTGACTGCTTAGAAACTGATAATGTTTCATTGCTGACAGTTTCCTTCAAGGTTGAAGGCACAAAGAGTAATGGAGGCACCTTATTGCCAGAATTTTTTTTTTTTAACAATGACCTATTTCAGACCCTTGAATGGTACTCCAATGATATATATATAAATCTGATATTACCTTGGATTCCAGGATCCACAGAGCCTAACTGGACAGGTCACCCTTACATAAAGGCAATTTTCCATGATGGGAAGGTTGCACTCTTAAACAGAAAAAAATCATCCCCCAAGAATTAGTTCTTCAGACCACCTTGCAGAATAAGAACTGAGACAATTAGCCGGGCGGTGGTGGTGCACGCCTTTAATCCCAGCACTCGGGAGGCAGAGCCAGGCGGATCTCTGTGAGTTCGAGGCCAGCTTGGTCTACTGAGCGAGATCCAGGAAAGGCGCAAAGCTACACAGAGAAACCCTGTCCCGAAAAACCAAAAAAAAAAAAAAAAAAAAAAACAAGAGAACTGAGACAATTATCAGCTGGAGCCCTCTCCCCTACTGCTTTGTCATTGTCTTAGTAAAGGTTTTTGTTGCTGTGAAGAGACACCATGATCACTGATCACAGAAATGCTTTCTTTATAGAAAACATTTAATTTGGGTGGCTCGCTTATAGTTTCAGAGGTGCAGTCCATTATCATCATTGTGCAACATGGCGGCACACAAGCAGACATCATGCGAGAGAGAGAACTGAGATTTTTTACATCTAGACACACAGGCAACAGGACATGGTCTGAGACACTGGGTGGGGCTTGAGCACGTTGAGCTCAAAGCCCACCTCCACAGTGACACACTTCCTCCAAAAAGCTATACCCACTCCAACAAAGCCATACCTTCTAAAATGCCAATCCCTTTGGGGGCCATTTTCTTTCAAACCAACATATTCATGCAAACCTCTTGCCTCATTTCTACCCTAATTCTTCCTCTATCTAAACCTGAAGTTCTTTTCAGTACCCTCAAAATCAGTCTGGGGTCACTGTACCTCTTTATGTTTTTATCCTCTCAATGTGCATAAGTTAAATTTCTCTAATTTTCCCTATAACTTACCTCTTGACTGGTATATAGGGACAGGAAGCTGAGCCTAGCTGCTTAAGGATGCAGGAGCCTAGACTTTTCTCCTAAAATTACAGTTACAGATCTTCAAACTCTCTTCCAGGCAGATGCTTTATCTCCCATGATCAAGCCTAATCCACAATAGTAAATCACGGACTATTCTAACCTCTTCCTTCCTAAAGATAGGACAGACCTGAGGTAACTAGAGAACAGCTACCATTATACAGCAAATGACAGAACTTACTCCCATGTTCAAGCCTTCGGCTCCCAGAAGCCTGGAGTCACTGCTCATGGGCATATCCTTCTGGGGTTTCAATGAGTGTTCTGCTTTTCTGGCAGCACAGAATCACTTAAAGACTCCTCTAACTGAATAGAAATCTCAAGAGGGAGATAGATTCTGGTACTCAGACTATCTTAATCGCTAGACCAGTACAAGTTATGAAGCACCCTCCATGATTTGGAAACATCCATTCTGGACATCATTGAAAATGCAAGGGAATGAGATTGATGATTAATTACATCAGTGCCTCTGGTACAAAACTATGTGTGTTTCAGCTTGATGCTAGAGTAAACCACAGTGGCTTGGCCTCCTAGTGACTGACCATCACCAAAGACCGCACCTTGGTTTTGAAGTCACCACAGAGTTCAAATCCAGGGTTTTTTTTTTTTTTCTCTTGAATCTGTGATCTGTGTGTTCTTCTATGAAATGTGGGTGATGATATTTATCAGCTTTTTTCAGTGCCTAACTGAGTGGCTGAAACAAATGAATGTTGACAGGTATGATCAAACCTCAATTAAAAAGGAATCTGGAAGTGTTAAAGGGATAATGCAAGCAAAATGCTTAGAATATAATAGGTGAACTCTAAATGTTCCTGCATTTTCCACTTCAGGCTTTAGTAAAAACAAAACAAAACAAAAAAAAAAACAAAATTACAATTACCTCAAATGACCTAATTATTGTTTTGCTGCTTTGGGATAGAACCAATTTATAAAAGCTGATTTTGTAGCTGTAAGAAAACAAATGTTCTCCATGAAATTCAGAAGTGACTCTCCTGTCACAAAATAAGGGCACAAGTAGCAAGCTCAAATGCAAGCATTCTTTTTAGCTTTTTCCCTGGTTCTGCTGTTTTCCTGGAAGGGATGGAATGACTTCTTAAAGCATCAAAACTGTCTATTATTCTCTCAAAACAATTAACACAGAAACTTTTGAATTCAGTGAAGGTCAGAGGATTAATAGGTTTTATCTGCAATGTGTTTGAAAAGCTAATTAAGACTCTGCATTCCACAGAGGAGGCTGGGGATACAATATTTAGCTTCTCTCTACATGACTGCAGTGAGTAAAAGTGAATAGACAAAGACAAAGTGAATGTGAAACTTCACAGACAGGAGGCAAATCCTTTGGAGAGGACTGAAAATTGAAGGTACATTTTCAGTGATGGAAGATACTGCCTTTATTTATTTAACGAATGCATTCAGTCTGTGCTTTATTCAGACATTATAGTGTTGGAGACTCAGTGTGGGACAAAGTAAATTACCCCTTCTCTCCTCTTCCTTTTGCTTTCTATATTAACCTAACTAACAAAGAAACCACATTAAAATAATAAGAAAATACTTTAATTTCTGGTGAGAGAAAGTTCCTATTCAAAATGGCTTAACAGTATGACTTGTGTGTAACCGTGTGGGTGGATGGACAGACACATTTATGTAGGGACCATAGGTAAACCTCAGATGTTGTTCCTCAGGAGCCATTCACTTTGTGTTTTTGAGACAGATGATCATTCTGTAGTTAAGCGGACCAGACACAGAACCCTGTGATCTACCCTTTCTGCCTGCCTCAGTACTGTTGTACAACAATTTCTGTAGGGTCTTGGACAGAACTCTTGTTCTTAGGCTTGCTAAGCTGAGCAAAATCTCTAGCGCCAATAACCACATTTATAAAACAAACAAACAAACAACAACAACAACAAAAAAAACCAATCACAAGGACTGGAGAAATAGCTCAATTGCTGACAGCACTTGCTACTCTTGCAAGAGGAGTGTTTATCATCCACAACAGGTTGCTCACAACCACCTGTAACTTCATTTCCAGGAAATCTGACACCCTCAGGCAACCATAGGCACATGCACACAAGCAGGGCACATAGATTCATACAGGCACTGTATTCCTTAGGGTTTCCGTTGCTGTGACAAAAAAAAAAAAAAAGATCAAAATCAAATTGTGGAAGAAGCTGTTTGTTTCACCTTCAGCTTGTAAGTCCACCACTGGGGGAAGCCGAGGGAGGAACTCAGGGAAGTTACCTGGAGGCAGGAGCCGAAGCAGAAGTATTGCAAGAGCATTACTTACTAACTTGCTCCCCATGACTTCCTTCCAGCACCCAGGACCACCAGTCCAGGGATGGAACTTGCCCTCCACAATAAGCTGGGCCCGCCCACACCAATCACCAGTCAAGAACACGCATGACAGGTTTGTCCACTGTCCAATCTGGGGAGGGTATTTCCTCAATCGAAGTGCCTTCCTTCCAAAAGACGGTAGTTTGTGTCCAGTTGATATTAATTAGCCAGTAGAACCATACATGCACACAGACAAAAAACAAGTCTTCGGAAAAAAGCAGAACGCATTGTGATAGGATGCTGTCATCCACTTCTGATTCTCTTCGTTTTTTTTTTAAAGTAACCTTTCAGTTAAATGTAAAGAAACAGCAAGACCTCAAAATTCTCTGAACTCCTTTATTTAATAAAATATACATTTTCTTCCCATTCCTCTGAACCTTAGTTGTCATATACTGTGAAAATCTCTCTACTGCGTTACATAGCTCTTCCCATCCTGCCATATAACACATTGCGTCTTTCCTCTCTTCTCTCTCACCAGTGGTGTTTTTTTATTTTATTTTATTTTATTTTATTTTATTTTATTTTATTTTATTTTATTTTATTTTATTTTATTGGTTTTTCAAGACGGGTTTTCTCTGTGTAGTCCTGGGTATTCTGGCCTCAAACTCAAAGAGATTCACCTGCCTCTGCCTCTCAAGTGCTGGGATTAAAAGCTTGCACCACCACCGCTCGGCTCACCAGTGTTATTTTAGCAGACTTGAATACTTTAATATTTATAGAAAGGTTTCTAACTAATATTTTTCTTGTTCTCACACACATTGACACCATAATAATTTATGAGCATCTACATGGTCACATGATCCTGTCTTTACTACAGTGGTTTCTGCCTGCCCTCCATTCTTATAACTTTAGTGACTCATATTCCCACCAGGATCAGAATCGGGATGCCCGATTTCATTGCCCACTGTCCAGTGCTTCTCTCTTTTTACCACCCTTAGGCAGTGCCACCCCTACACCAGTGGTCCTGGATTGTTTAAGAAAGTAAACTAAACAAACCGTAGGGAACAAGATAGTAAGAAACATTCCACTGCAGCAGTAATTCTCAAACGTCCTAATGCCATTGCCATTTAAAATATTCCTCATGTTGTGGTGACTTCCAACCATACAATTATTTCATCAGTACTCCATAACTACAATTTTGGTACTGTTATGAATCATAATGAAAATGCCTGTGTTTTCCAATAGTTTTGGGTAACCCCTGTGAAAGGCTCTTGACCCACAGTTTAAGAACCACTGCTCTATGGTCTCTGCTTCAGTTCCTGCCTTGGATTCCTGCTCTAACTTACCTTCATTATTAACTATAAACTATAAGAATTTAAAAAAAAATCCTTTTGCTCCCCACGTTGCCTTTGGCCATGGTATTTATCTCACAGCAAGTCGGTTCTACTTTTTCTGTATATACTAGATATTTTCAAAGGCTTTCAGAAAAAAAAAAAGTTTAAAGAAAAAGCTTGACATTGAAGTCAGACCTTATAGCCTCTCTCCTTAACTTCCCCCACCTTGTCTTTCTTTGGGGAGTCATTCTCTTTAGTCAGTATAGTGTAATATGCCAGCAATGCAGATTTGTAAACTAATTGCAGATTTGTAAATTAATCAGGCTGTAGAAATAGTCACTGCTTTTCTTGAGATCCACAGTATGACAGCACATCTCTTACTGAAGAAATTAACAACATGTATGCATCATCTGGCCACAAACCTGAAAACTTCATCTGCACCGAGAAGGCTTTCTCTAGTCCTAATACCCATTCTCACTGACATCAAAAGCCCCTAAATTAGCCTCCTCCAAGAAGAACTCTGGAATATATTCCTCCATCTCTCTAGTTAGCTAACTTTTTAAATAAAGTGGCTTTTCTTTCCTCAACATATTGTCTCCAGGCTTAATTGGCCTGTCATTTGGTGAGCAGATGAACTTGGGCCCAGTAACAGCAGAAATAAATTGTGGATTAGCGTGTAGTATGAAGAAGAGTAGGATCTTTCTAACGATAATTACGAGCAAAGCTAATAAATGTAACAGAAGTGTGAGATGTTATGTTATGTCTAATTTGTCTTGGGCTGTCTCACTGTGTTTATTAATAGTTTGGAGAGATAAACATGCTGTTAATTTTATACTCCAGTTATAAAATGTCATCTTTTTAAACATTAAAACTAAAAGAGAAAAGAAAGTCTAGGCTCAGAAGTATTTTAAAATTCATTTCAGATTAATTTTTCTATTTTTATTAAAAATGGTAGAAATGGGAGTTATTCCTACTTTTAGTTACTTAAATTATGCAAGTGCTTTCTGACAACTAATGGGTATGTTGATAAATATATTTTCCTCTCTATGTCTGATTAAATTAATAGATATCTATTCTGTAAGGAAGGGTAACAAATGATAAATATCATATACACAATTATGACAGAAAAATTATTTTCTTCCCCCAAGAAATTAGGAAGTCCTTAAATGCTTTCAAATATAAAATATTTGATTTAGTTTTTCTTGCTTCCTTTAATAGTTCTAAAATTATAATTGTTATGTACCTTGATAGAGGTTTATTTTTAATAAAGATTGCTTAGTTTGGATGTTATAATATCTAAACATTAAAAAACTAATTGAGCAAACAGGAATTATTTAAATCATGCAGTATAATGTCATGGAGTCATTGAGAAGTTTTTAGGTTTCCTTGAATCATAGTAGGCCTGAAATAACTTTCAAATTCTACCTTTTTTTCTTATTTTCCTACCCATTCTTCTATGGGACAGCATTGTTTTCAAATGGGCTACCACAAGAGTGCAGATGTGATAAATCACATTTTCAAATACTTGCATCCAATATTGTCACTCAGAAAAGAAACCATTTTTTTTTTCTTTTTATTCTTTGTAAAGAGATCGACAGACAGGTCAGTCTGAGATCAGGTGCCCACAACCATGGACCAAGTGATATGTAAATAAATTATGTTAATTTCAACTTCATTTGAGTCAAATGGAGTTTAGGGGAAAATCCATTCATCAAATGAACAAGAAGAGAAGACAGGAAAGTTGAGGAGGAATAGTGATAATTGTCCATTGACAAATTCTATTTACTCTTCCCCTTCAAGTTTTAGTTATATGCTTTTCATTAGGCAAGAGCCATTCATCCAGGGTATTTTTGTGCTATGCTCTGTTTCAACTCAAAGACTCCATAGTCTCTTTATGCTTATTATGGAAAAGCTGGTTTTCAGCCTGTCCTTTTCCAATCTAGCTTTTCTTTCAACTGCAAATTGATTATTCTGCCCTTTTTTCAGGCTGTTGTCCACACCCTGATGCCTTCTTACTTTTCATTGAGACTATTTTAGAACAAAGTTGAAAGCATGCCTTTTTTACATATGCATTATACTTATCACAAACAGTATAAAAACAAGAAAAAAGAACTCATGCGTTGTCTTTGTGCCTGTAGTTTCTTAGAAATGACTTGTTAGCTAAAGATTCCACATGCTGATTATGCCTGTCATTTTGATAACATTTGAGTGAAGCTAAAATTTGGTTAAAATGACAAATTAAAACTTGCACATACTTGTGAAATCTAAATGCTGAAATGGAAGGTTCTGTTAGAACTCAAAGCAATTTGGTCAAATGACAAATGATTAGGAATGCCAAGGGTGTGTGATTAGAACCTCAGCTAATGGCCTTGCTGGAGGATAAAGGGAGGCTTTCTTGCTGTAATCTGCAATAGTCTGTACCATCAGTTCATCAGTAGCCTTTTATATCAGTGTGGGGAGTATATTTTACTTTGAGAGAGATGGGAAGTCTCTGTAAAAGGAGTATTGAAAGTGGAGAGGTAGGGTGGGGATAGGCGTTGGGGGCAGGGGTATCTTAACCGCAGTGCCCATGCATCAGTAACAAGTAGTGCTCAGACAAGAAACACACACAAACGAAGGCATGAAAGTAGGAAGGGACTTTGGGGAAAGAAGGGTCACAGCAGGAAAGGAAGGGGGTTGAGAAAGAATGGGAGAGAAATAACTAAAATCCATATTTAAGAAATAAGCTCTGTTGTGTTTGAAAGCTGCTGGAAAGTCCAGGAAGTAAATATTGCTGAATGTAGATATATATATATATGACCTGGCTGTGGAGTCTAATAATGAAGATGCCCAACTGAGGTGATTCTTAACAACTGTGGAAAGATGTCTGCTACATACTTTTTCAAAAATGAATGTGAGAGGGTTTAAAAAAGTATTAATGAGGTGAAAATATGGGACCTGTAGGTAACTAGAAAAAAAAGTTATAATCTACTGATAAAAGGAAAAGAGACTAATATAGTTGACACATTTGAGTGTGGATTTGTGTGTGTATGTGTTTAAAATCTTGTAAACTTTGGATATGACAGGTATTCAAATGGAGATGGTGACTAGTCAATTATATATATGAGGTTGATATTCAAAGTTAGTGACAGATATTTGTGAGTTATTATCATAAAGACGGAGGAGAGGTTATGCTTTTGTTTCCACAGGAAATGAGAGAGTGTGGATTCATTTTGGGTTAAGAAAAATCAAGTTTTTTTGAGGAAGACCCCCCTGAAAACTCTCCGATGACAACCGATGGCCTAGGTGATCCAGCATCCAGTATAGCTTCACTCCTGCTGGCAGAAATGATCTAGGCTCACAGACTACCCCAGCCAAGATTTAATTATTATCCTAAATTTTCTCAGGGTCCCCCAAAGATTACTAGTGCTCCCCATCAACAGGAATTAAGTCTAGAGAACTATGCCCACATTTCCAAAAATAAATTATGAATGTTTGTCATCATATAGGGGGACTGGTTGCAAGTTGTTATGGATAATGGTCAGAGAAAAAGCTAAACAAAGGAGATTATATTTAGGGATTTTGTTCTGAAAAAGAAAAAGGGAGATAAAGAAATGATAGGGCAAAGACTCCCCTGGGGGGCTCGGGGGAAGGGAGGGGTGGGTGGCAGGGGGGAGGACAAGGGAATTCGTGATATGTAAAATTAAATTAAATTATAAAATAAAAATATTAAAAAAAGAAATCTGAAAAAAAGAAATGATAGGAAAAAAGGGCAGATTATTGAATCTACTTTAATCTAAAAAACAACTATTAATCTTATATACTTTACGTTAGTATGGATTTGGGTTTATTGATACAAATTTAAAGTTAATTTTGTTATACTGTATATATATTTCTATTCTCATTTATGGTATTATGTTTATGCAGTGGTGTGGGATGTCCTCTATCTGCTGTGAATATGTGTTGCTCTGATTGGTTGATAAATAAAACACTGATTGACCAGTAGCCAGGCAGGAAGTATAGGCAGGCAAGCAGAAGTGTCTGGGAAGAGGAAGGACAGAGTCAGGAGTCACCAGCCAGACACAGAGGAAGCAAGATGACAAGGCAGAACTGAGAAAAGGCACCAAACCACATGGCTAAACAAAAATAAGAATTATGGGTTAATTTAAGTGTAAGAGCTAGTCATTAACAAGATGGAGCTAATGGCCAAGCAGTTATAATTAATATAAGCCTCTGTGTGTTTACTTGAGGGACGTGAGTGAAAAAGATTTGTCTCAACCACTGGCTGGGCAGGACAAAGGAAAACTTCCCACTACAATGCCACTCATTTAAAAATGTAATATATAATTAAGAAATACAGATTAATAGTCATCTATAGTAGCAAAGTTATAGTCATGTTATTTAGGTTTTCAAGGTATACAGAGATGTATTTCAGATAGATAGGCAATCTTCAAACACCTGAAAGACCTACAGAATATGGCATTTAAAATGTTTTAATAACCTAGTAAGACACATCTGCTCCGGTCAGCACCAATTACTTCAAAGTGGATGATGGGCATTGAAAAAACTCCATATGGAGTTTGTTTTTTTTATGGCAAAAGCTAACCATGCAGGCAAAGAAACTGCCTTTGCTTCAATTGCTGATAGTTACTGCCCAAACTGGACCAGCAGGACACAAAAAAGGTAACTGACGAACTTTGTCAAGACAAGGTAGAACAGTCCTTCAGAATTCCCTGCATCACACGAAAGTCTGTCAGATATGCTAGGCCTGTAGGCCAGAGTTGGACACCCCAACATTACAGAAGAACCTTGAGTGACTCTCCAGGAAGCAATCTGTCCCTGTCATTAGGTAACAGTTCATCTTTCTGGGGGTCTTTGATGGAGTTGAAGACTAAATAGTAATAATTATAGTTTTCCTTAGTTATAATAGAAAGTAAATTAGATACAAAACTTTAGACTCACCAAGATAAGAGATAAGTAAGTATTTTCTCTAATTTTGAAAAAATGCAAATGGACTAGATACTATAAATAAATTCTTACTTAATAACTAACTGTTTTGTTGTATATAATCTTATTATATTAAAGTTAAAACTTTCCTTATTAATTAGACAAAAAGGGGAGATGCTGTGGAAAATCCTTTTGTACACTGTGAAGATTTGTCACTATGATTGGTTTAATAAACAAACTGACTAGCCAATAGCTGAACAGGATAAAGTTAGGTGAGAAAGACAAACTGAGAATGATGAGATGAGGAAGGATGGAGTAAGACATGTCGCCAGCCAGATGGAGAATGAGTTGGACACACAAAATGGGATAGAGGTAAAGGCTATGAGCCTCAGGGCAGTACATAGATTAATAGAAATGAGTTAATTTTTAGGAGTTAGTAATAAGTCTGAGCTATTGGCTGAGCACTTATAATTCCTATTCAGCCTCTGAGTCAGTTATTTGGGACAAGGTGGTCAGGACAGGAAATGTCCCATTACACTCCCTTCTCTCTGGGTCTTACATTCTTTCACCTTCCTCTTCTGCATAGTTTTCCGATCCTTGAGGGGAGGGATTTGATAAAGACATCCCATTCAGGCCTGAGGATTCCAAGATGTCTTATTCTCTGGACATTGTCTGGCTGTGGGTCAATGTATTTGCTTTCATCTGCTGCAGAAGGAAGCTCCTCTGATGATGGCTGAGCAAGGCAATGAACATATTTGTATTTCTGTGTCTAGGTTACCTCACTCAAAATGAATTTTTCTAGTTTCATCCATTTAATTGTGAATTTCATGATTTCCTTTTTTAACAGATGAGTAATATTTCATTGTGAAAATGCACCACATTTTGTTTATCCATTCATTCTTTAACAAACATCTAGGTTGTTTCCAATTTCTGGATATTATAAATAGAGCAGCAATGAATGTGGATGAGCCAGTGTCTTTGTAGGGTGATGAAGCATCCTCTGGGTATATGCCCAAGTGTGGTGTGGTACAGCTAGATCTTGAGCTAGATCAACTCAGAATCCACAACTGTTTTTCTTTCTTTCTTTCTTTCTTTCTTTCTTTCTTTCTTTCTTTCTTTCTTTCTTTCTTTCTTTCTTTCTTTCTTTCTTTCTTTCTTTCTTTCTTTCTCTCTCTCTCTCTCTCTCTCTCTCTCTCTCTCTCTCTCTCT
>CABHPQ010164224.1:0-11324 GCA_902168405.1 Peromyscus aztecus
TTTTTTTTTTTTTTTTTTAGCTATTCCAGTGGGTGTATTCCCTGTGGCATGGCTTTTGTTTGTGTTTCAGTGTTTGATGCTGCTAGTTGAGTATATTTTAATGTGCTTACTAACCATTGTGTATTTTTGCGAGCTGATTTTCCACAGCATTTCCTTCCAGGGGTCGGGGACATCGGTTTTCTAGGTGAGATGGTCCTGGGGATTAGTGCCCATCTTACACTGATGATAGTGTGGATGGTATCCTCTTTCCACAGAATCTTCAAACTGTCAAGAGGAGGGATGTTTGAACAAAGAAGTTTGCAGTGCATACGGTCTCCAAATTATTCCCTTTATAGGCACTCCTCTGAAGTTAAAACGAGACTCTGTGATTCACTCTCCAAATTTTCATTTTACCCTGCTTAGGGTCATATTTATTTAATTAGGTGAGGTAAAAATTACTGGATAAATTAAAAAAATAAGCAAAAACCAAAAACTATTTTTCCTCTCAAAGGAGCTTCTAGAAATATGTGCTAATTACTTACAAGTTTTCTTAGTTACAAAACACGTCATGTAATATAAATTATTTTAAAAGAAAGAGTGTCATGAAGTTAAAATGCTTGCCCAATCTAACAAGCACATAAAGCAACACACAGACCTCTGACCCTCAGGGTTAATTGTGGTTCTACCTTTGTAGTCTTTTCCAGAAGGAAATGTGTCCACCGTGCAGGAGCCGTTACCGGAGTTGGCTGCTGCCACATAATCTAGTGATATCCTTGAAAGGTTAAGAGGCAGAATGGGGTTCATTAATTTAAGCACCAAATCTGTGTATTTATGTTCCTATAGGACTCTCACTTAACTCACGAGGATCAAATCATGAGCCATGGCTACAATTAGGGAAAGGAAGCAAGAGCTTCGGGTTCTTGAGTAAATAAATAGGAGCTGTAGTTGCAAAGTGTTTCCCCATCTGTCTTAGTGAAGTTGGGGGGCGGGTCTGAGAACCTTCTCTCACCCTTGGCGTTGGGTCCGCTGGGGAACAGGTCACATTGAGTGGCAGGTTTCCAAGCCAGGTTGATTTCCTTCATATTTTTCTTGTGGCTGTGTCCTGGCGTTGATGAGCAAGCTTTACTTAATTCAGAGGCAGTGCCCCTGTGTGTACCACCCTCAAAGCCATGTGTTGCAATTTTACTCTGTAGTATCTCAGGATACGTCTGTATTTTCAAACAAGGTTTTCAAAGAGGCAGTTGACTTAAATTAAGTCATTAGAGTAAAGCCAATCTCATGATTAGTGTCCTTATAAGAGGACCTCTAGACGTAGATATATCTGAGGACAGAAGTGAGACAGGGATAGGCCCAGGGAAGATGAGCATCTGCAAGGCAAGGAGAGAGGTTTTCAGAGGAAACCAATCCTGTCGATAACTTGATCATGGATTTCCAGCCTCCAGGGCTGTGAGAAATATATTTCTTCTTAAACAACTTAGTCTGTTATTCCTGACTGCGGGAGTGTTAGCAAATACATTCCTGAGTGCAGGCGTGTTAGCAAATACATATAGCCCAATCTAGTGGAGGGACCCATCACTGAAGTTAAGCTCCACTACACGAGGGTGACAGTGAGATGATGGTTGCTCAGATGTTATTCAAAGCCTTAGGTCACTGAGATCAATCGCTTCCTTCCAGAAAAAAATGCTGAACTTAATATATTTAAAAATCAAATAATAATTTGTTGACAGATTCATAATTCTAAATGTTTGGATTAACATGCATTACTTAAATTCTACCTGATATTTACAAAATAGAATGTAATATAGCCATGCAGTGATGGTGCATGCCTTTAATCTCAGCACTCGGGAGGCAGAGGCAGGCAGATCTCTGTGAGTTCAAGGCCAGCCTGGTCTACAGAGCAAGTTCCAGGACAGGTCCAAGGCTACACAGATAAACCCTGTCTCGAAAAACAAAACAAAACAACAAAAAAGTAATATAAAATGTATCTGGAATGTTTTTTTAAACAAAATTCTCTATTTAGATAATTAACCATAAACCTTCTTCTTTGGGAAAAATTATTGATAATGTTCCTGCCTCAATTTCTCCCCTAAAATGGAACATCATAACAATGGCTGTACTTACAGAAGGTTTTGAGAAGCAAGTAAGATTTTTAATTAGAAATGTTGGAACATGATGTTTATTAAACTGATCACTGCAATCATATGGGTTTTCTAAAGATCTGACAACCCAGAAATAAATCTGTGTATGCATGTACACACACACACACACACACACACACACACACACACACACACACACACACGAGTTTGTGTTGATTGATGCCAAGGCAAGGAACAATCTTTAAGACTAGAGTACCAACTCTGGAAACAGTGAAAGCTTCCTGTCTCCTTTTAGGATTCTGTGGCTTGCCTTTCACAGAAAGCTTTACTCTTGGTTAAGGGATACAGGCCTGTCTTGTTTGACTCCGTCACTGTGGAAAGAGGAACACTGAAGATTGGCTTTGGCTCTCTCTGTTCTCCCTTATCTTTATTTCCTGACGTCCTCCCTTTGATTAAAGTGGAGTTCAGGGACGGTCATCTTTCCAAAGGTCAGTATAAACCCATTGGCTTTAGTTTTTCAGACACATGTGGAAGCTTCTGGATTCAGAGATGTGTTCCGTCTTTGAGGAATGAATCTATTGTGGTTGGGAGGCTCTTTAAGGAATGTCCTACTTCCAGGGACCATGTCTACTGGTCGTTTACAGCTCAGAATTTATTACTTAGGAGAGGACTGCATTGTTTTGTCTGATGTGTGTAGACAGTGAGACTAGGAGGCAGCCTGAGGGTCAGGACAATGCTGGAGCTGGCATTCAACTTCATTAAAAAGAAAACAAAAAGCGAACTTATCTTCCTGTGTCTAAGCCCGCTATTGCATCTCCTAATAGCACAGGTCTCTCTTTTCCAATGCCCAAGCAAGCCAAACACATGCTTATCAAAGTGAATACTCTAAGAATGTTGGTTCTAATGAATGAAATGTTCTGATGAATGAATGGCAGCCCTTCCTAGCCTGCTTCTGTTTCTTCTGCTTGATGGAGGAAGCTTGAAGACTAAAGCTAGCCTTATGCTATGAAGAGACTGGTGTATGGATCTGAATTAGAGTGACTGAGAGGAGCAGAGCAGGTGATGTCAGGGCCTCTTCCGGCTATGGACTTGGAGAGTACTGTTCCTAGGAAATTTGGGAGCATGCTATGGGTAAATGGAAGCAGCTTCTCCACAGAATATAATGTCTGGTGACTCTAGGGAACACATTGGTGACATATGTGTTCACAAGATCTGCCCAGAAGAATCACTGGATGCAATTTTGACTATCTCCCCTCTAAATTTGACTGTTGTTTTCTACTATAGAGAAAGACCATAGTAACCTAATGCCATATTTGGGCTGACTTTGACCACTGCTGATAAATAAGGCAAGTTTCCTTTTTCTTCTCAATTTTGCACAGTGCTATCATGCTCATGACTTTATATGGCCATTGCTTCAGGCACTAATAGAGTGTCTTGTTCTCATTCCTGTGGTTAGTAGATGCAGAAAAGTTTCACTTTTATAATCTACTGCAGAATTTTTATAATTTGCTTTAGATATAACTGACTCTTCTATTTTTTACAGTTGATAGACAACATTCAAATCTTTTTAAAGTATCATATGAGTGAATTATAATTATTAAAAACTGCTTACAGGTCTGCTACCTACAAAATTTGTGTCTATGCTTTCCAAAAGCTATCCTTGATAAACTTGACTTGTAGAGACCTTCGAAGTTCTTCCTGGCTTTTTACTGGTCTGAGCCTGGAAGTCTGACTGATTGCTGGGGAAGAGATGGTAGTGCTTTGTGAACCAGAGCAAGGGTTTGAGCATGGGAAAGGAGCCTAAGTTGAATGATTCATGGTCTGCAGATTGAATGTTCAGGAGCAAAATATAGTTACTCAACTCAGCATCAGTGATCTACTTCCTGGCCCAAATGCATCGCATTTTCCTGAAGAATCAAGACCCTTTGTAGATGAACAGTCTTATTAAATAAGAAACACAGAGCCAATTGCAGAGTTAAAAGCCCAAAAGGTCAGAGCAATAGCTAAGAGCTAAAAACCCTTTCTTATCCTTTATTGCCACTGTTGTCCTTCCTCTCAGCAAAGAGACCTACTTCCTGTGTGTCTGTTCTTTTATTGACTTTCTGTTCTGACTTCTCATTGGTTGTAAACCCAACCATATGACCTCCTCATCACTGCCTGTCTATACAGATCTCCAGGTCTTCTAAGGTTGTATTGAGATTAAAGGCGTGTGTCTCCGTGCTGGCTATATCCTTGAACACACAGAGATCCACCTAGCTCTGCTTCCCAAGTGCTGAGATTAAAGGTGTGCGCCACCACCGCCCAGCTTCTGCTATGGCTTGCTATTAGCTCTGACCCCCAGGCAACTTTATTTATTAACATACAAGTAAAATCATATTTCAGGACAAATAAAATATCACCATAACTCTTAGTCTGTCTTTCCATTTTGTATTTGGGAGACGGTTCTTGGGTCAGTGGGAGTCCACTAAGAGAAACATAGGAAAACAGCTTCAACTCTTCCAATTTTAAAACATGTGGTGGGGCACAAGACATTGAGCCTTCTCCATATCCCTTCTATCTGTAGAGTGAACATTGTAATAACTGTCTCAATTGCTTCCAAAGCACTTAGGATGATGATCAAACCAGACAATAGAAGTAAAGTGCGAAGGATTATGCAGATATATTATTTCACTACTTTGTGAATTGTCCTGCTTTCTTATACACATTACCCTATTACTATATAAACATTCTAATACTTTAAAAAATACTTTAAAAAAAGTATTTAAAAAAATACTGATCATAGGGTTGACAAGATGGTTCAGTGGGTCAAGACACATACCACCAAGCCTGACTACCCATATTTGGCCCCTGAAACTCATATAGTGGATGAGAGAACCCATTTCCACAGATGGACTTCTGGCTTACACATGTATGTGCATATGCACATGCAGACACACAAAGTAAAGAAAAAAACCCTGACCATACTTATTAATTAATATACCATTAGAGAGCGAGAATAACTAAGTGGATAGATGGGTAGAGAGAAATTTGTTGACACAGGAATGGAACTGTATTCAACGACAGATTATGAAGAGGTATTTGCATCTCATACTGGAGGTTGAAATCCAGAAAGGAGGCAGCCTGGAATGAAAGATAAAACAAAAGTGATCAAGAACAAACTAGAAGCCATGAGTAAATGCTACAACTCTGCCACCATGGTGTGTGTGTGTGTTTCTCTATCTATGTAAGATGATGGTGATGATGATGCTTGTCATAGACTAAACACATAGGTGGTCCCAAACTGGAGCATCTGATGGAAGATCCAGGGACATTAGAACACCTGCAGGCCTGCAGGTAAGGCATGCATGGGCTTCAAAAGCATCCATAACGCCTTTTGAAAAGAAAAATATGATGGCTTCTTTATTCTGTACTGTTAAGCTCATGCAATTATGTCTCTCATGGCACACCTGGACATAGGAACTGGCTAGGGCAGCTCCTTCTTTTGTGGGGACATTGCAGGAAGGACACGTGGAGGCGTGCATTTCCAGAGCAAGAAGACTTTTCCTATGGGATGTGACCCTGGTCTTTGAATGCTATTTATTAGTTTTCATTGAATAGCATTTTTGTAACTCATGGACGCTTGTGCAGGGAATACAGATGCTCACAGGAACCTGAGCCTTGTTTTATCCCTCAACACACAGAGTAGACCTGCTTGTTTTTAAGCCTGCCTTCCCTATTCTCAGGGAAGCAGTAACAGACAACATGGGTGTCTGGGAGCTCTATCTACCGAGGTAGAGGGGTTAGAGGTGTGACCACACATGGCAGCCAGTATAATGGATAATTCCACGGAGTCTATTTGATGGTCAAAGGAATTTATTTGGGGTTTAACTTGCAACAAGGATAAAGGAGTTGGTCACGGAATCCTGTAGGGGTGGGGCACAGTCCAACGTGATTATCAGGCGAGCTCTGCCTTGGTCCACAGCACCAGCATCTAAGACCATGAGGTAGACAAGAAAGAGAGGAAGGCACGTCATGCATCCCAGGTCTTAAGAGTCCCTGGTGGCCACGCCCAAGGGGGCAGGTACCTAGCAGCTACCTGCTGCCTCACTAGGGGAAGTGCTTCTGGGTACGGCACAGACAACCACCCCTACACCAGTACAAGCTTCTGTAACATGCTCCGGTTTCTCACTGGACTTCACTTGTAAAATACAGATTTGAAGGTGAATTTAATAGAAAATTTGACCCTGAGCATTAAGTCTCAGGTCTGAGCATCTTTTTGAGGAGATGCCCCTGTGAAGCTGCACTGTTTGCATGTCCATCAAAACAGCACTGCCTACAAGGAAGGGAACCCTGAGAAACACAGCTCTGTCTACCTGAGCTGACACACTCAGAGGCACCACACTCGTCACACTAATGATGTACTCCATTTTCACACTCAGCCCATTAACTAGACCCCCTCCGGTTTTCCCCCTTAGGACTATAATTAGCATTAAAGCATAGAAAATAGAATTGTGGACACGCTTGGTTATTTTTCACAGAATTATGGTATTGCTGCTAGTGTTTAGAGGCCGCTGTGAGGCCAGAACAAAGGCTTTCCATGTGATACCCATGAAAGTATATTCATCTGTTCCAGCTCTTTGTAACAGTGAGATAGAAATTTTACAGTGGATTTCCAAAGCTTGGTGAGAATATTTGCGTGACAAAATTTCTATATTAACAATGCAGTCTGGGATTTCTAAGATGGGCTATTACAGGATACATGTGTGGTTCTCAACCTTCTTAATGCTGTGACCCTTTAATACAGTTTCTCACTCTATGGAGAACCCCCTAACCATAAAATCATTTTCGTCGCTCCTTCACAACTGCTATTTTGCTACTGTTATGAATCATAATGTAAATATCTGTGTTTTCTGATGGTCTTAGGGGACCCCTGTGACTCTAAGGGTCACGACCCGAAGGTTGAGAACCACTGGGATACATGCTGGGCAACTTTGGAAAAGGACAAAGCCTTCTATAGGACTTCTACTCTTCTTGTGTTGCTGGGTGTGCAAAAATCTGCAAGGATCTGATCACAGTCTTGCTGGGTGATTTTTCAAGGTTGTGTTTGCTGTGAGCAACCTTCAGAGATAAGGTAATGCCTCTCTCTGGGATGAAAACAAAGGCCACTGTGAACATGGTGGGTTCCTAAGTTTAGTGCTTATGTTAGTTTGTGTGGGGAGGAACAGTAAAACACCGTAGACAGGGAAAACTGAATGACAGAACAGTCCCAGAGGATCGAGTCTAGGAGCCAGCGTCAGAAGGACCTGAGGTCTCTTGGAGATGATGGACGGCTGTCTTCTCTGTGTTTTTAAGTGATCATCTCTCTAGATCTATCTGGGTCCAGAAGTTCCTTTATAAAGACATCAGTCACACTGGATCTGGGCTCACCCTAATGATCTAACTCTGTCACTCCTTTAAAGGTCTCTATGAATGCAGCTGCCGTCTGAGGTACTGGAGGTTAGGATTTCAATGTGCGCGTGTGTGTGCGTGTGCGTGTGCGCGCGCACGCGCACGCGTGCACCACTCATCAGTCCGTAACGATCTTCTGTTCTGTATCATAACTCATTGCCCTTGGTGCTGTTATCATGAGACTTAGGGCCTATGAAGAATTAATATAATCATACTGCTTACTACGCATGAGTAGGAAGGCTTTTGTCTCAGGAATCTTGCATCTTCTAACATTTAGAAAATAGTTATAGGATAAACTGTTATTTTATAAATAGAATAAAATAAAACCCAAGAGCTGACGTATCTTGCATTTTATATTGAAGATAGACATTTCCAGAACGTTTTTGCAGTAGATCCTACTGTAACTGCACTAAAAACTTCAATAATGCTCTGCCTAGCCTGAATAACCAGTTGGTTGAGTCTATTATTTTGGTGTGAAACGTATTCTCTTCTTTTCATCCTTGGACAAGGCATTGAATCTCTCACTATCTCTTCAGGAGGATACGTGTGTCCTGGAACACCGAACACTGGCTTGTCCACAGACAGTGAGTGGCCAGTGGGACTTACTGGAGAACAGCTCCTCTCCCACTCCATTCCTTGCTCCTGCTGGTGGAAGAGGGTCTTCCTTCACTCTCGCTGTTGGCAGACCTCTTCCCTCTTGACGGTTTGCCTCTCTTCTGCGTCAATCTTCTGCCTCTTCACTGTCCTCCCACACATCCCCAGTGCCCCAGTTTTTATCATGTTTCTGGGACAGGAAACCGCTTGGCTTTGTACTGAGGCCAATAGTTTCTTTGAGTGTTTGGGCCTTTGTGGAGGAGGGATACAGTCGTCTGAGAACCTGTGGAAGAGAGGAGGAAGGGTGCGCACACACAAGCTGCCAGACTCTTACCCAGCTCTGATCTGCCGTGCAGTGTGGACACCCTCGTATCTAGCAGAAACGAAACAACAGTTAGTAATGTAAGTGCTATTCCTAGCACACAGGCCGAGTGCCTCAGACACCACCAATCCATGCCAGAAATACTTACTCTAAAAAGTGGACAGATTGCTTCAGAAATAGAAGCCTCAGCTTACATCCAAAGATTCTGAGATCCGATTCTGGATCGTTGTTGAGAAAGTATAATGCAAAATTGGCCCGACAGAAATGCAGAAGCTGGAAACAGGAGGCCTCATGTGCTGTGTTAGCAGCAACATAATATAGCAAGGGTATGCTTTGTAGGGACACATGTACTATTTGTAAGCATTTCAGCCTTGCTGCTGTATCTCCTCCGTGCCAAAGGTGGCTGGGTTTTGTGATGGAGCATGGACTAATAGGGAGGTTGTCACAATGTTTTCTTCACAATGTGCTATGCTCACATTAATCCAGCTCTTCAACCACTGATGTGGACTGAAATGTGAGGCCTGCCTAAGTTTATATTTTGATATCTTAACACACCATGTCTCAGAATGAGGCTGTATTTGTAGAAGGATTTTTTTTGTTCTCTGTCTCTCTGTCTCTATGTGTGTGTGTGTGTGTGTGTGTGTGTGTGTGTGTGTGTGTGTGTGTGGTGTATGTGCACATTCCTGTATGTGGTTATGGGAGGGCACATGCCACAGTAGCATGCATTTGGAGCTCAGATGATAACCTCAGATGTTGGTCCTCACCCTTCACTTTGTTGGAGAAAGGGCCTATTTTTTTGTTAGCCCACTGTGCACACCAGGTTGGCTGGCCTATGAGCTCCCAGAACTTCCTATCTTCACCGTTCATGCTGTGGTAGGAACACGGAACTTACATGTGCGTGCATTCTACTTCCTCCAGCTTTCTGTAGGTTCTGGGGATCTGAAGTCAGGTCCTCACATGCATACAGGAGTACCGTCCCATCCTCCCAGTCCCACAGAGAGAATTTAAAAAGAGATAATTGGTAAAATCAGGGGTAAGTCTGAGCCAGCATGACTGATGTCCAAGAAGATAACATCTAGATAGACAAGGACAGAGAGGATACCAGGCGAAGACTGTGGACAAGTGAGCATCTAACCAGGGAAGAATCTCAGAAGAAACCAGCCTGCTCATGGATAGATCTTGGACGTCTACATTCCAGGACCATGGAAGAAATTAGTTTTGGCTGTCTAACTAGTTAGTTTGTGGTACTCGGTTGTGGCATTCTTAGCAAGCTAAGAAATTCTACCCCCAAATAATAGATAAGCAGAGCAATGATAAACTAAAAAAATGTGACTGTGTTTTACATGGTAAATGTCCCAGTAGATGGGTTTATAAAAGGGTCTGACGGTCCACAGACAAGTGTCTGCTGGTTATCAAGTTAGGCACACAGGCAGAAATGAAGACCATGGGACTGATATTTTAAAGTGCAACTGAGAACAAACAAAACCCTTTTCTAGTTCATCCCTATGGGGTAGAGACAGGCTCACTGTTTAGAGCCAAGGCAGAAATGTTTCCCCACTGCGAATGGAGACTGGTGACAACATTACTGGCTTACACCTAGTGAGTGGAAGAGGGAAGTTCAGGGCTTCTGACTAGCCCTGAGCTAAAAGGCTCTGTGGTGTCTCCAATGTCACTGAGGAGTACGTTTCCCCAGTCTCCCTGTCTTAGACTGGGATGGCCAAGGATCTGGGCAGGGGTCAGTGCTCTATAGAGGGAAGGGATTAAGGTAGAAACAGAGAGGCGGGAGACACATTGAACCACTCCCTCAAAGAGACTCTGCAGACCAGAATTCCAAAGCCTGTAAAGGTGACACCCGCACCGGTAACCTTCATGAGTGTTAGTGGGGGGATTCACCCGGGTCCTTTGGTGCTTGCTCCTTGTGGAATTTTTGCATGATCGCTTTCCACTGCAGTCGTAACCTTTTAAGTCATATGGAGAGGTGGAGAGTCGAGGGGAGCGGGATTGCTGAGGTAGTGACCCCATTTGCCACCAGCTAATTACTGTTCTTAGAAAGGAAAGCTCTTGGATCCAAAGACCCTCAAAGGCCTCATGAGTAATTCACTCCCCTTCCCCCACCCCCATTTTGTTTTATTCCATGAGCAGTGACTACTAATACAGAGATAATAGGTTCCATTAGTTATCAGAAATGCTGTGTTGACTCACTACGAATGGCTTTATCTGGTATATCCTGATACTCAGGAATGGACACAGGCTTCCTTAGAGGCCCAAGGACACCGTGCCTAAGGTGGTGGCTGAACAAGTGTTCAGTTTGCTACTGGATTCAAAGTGATCATGTGGCTTGCAAATTTCTGAGATGCACTGTAGTGGGTGGTTGCTTGAGCCAGGCCCTGAAGCACCATCCCCAGTGAGGTAGCAGGTAACTGTTACACCTGCCTATGACCCTGAGGTACATGCTCCTGGGGCGTGGCTGCTGGGGGACTCTCATGACCCAGGATGTACATATGTGCTGTCTCTTTGCTACGTTGTGGTTTTGGAGGCTGGGACGGGCCAGGGCAGAGCTTGCCAGAGAACAGCATTGGACAGTACCTCACACTACCAAGATCCTGCAATAAATTCCTTTATTTTGTCTTGTGAGTTAATGCCCAAATAAATTCCTTTGCTCATTAAATAGACTCCGTGGATTGCTAGCGATAAAATCCCAATGATGCACATTCGTGGTTTAAAGTGAGACGCCATTCCCACCGCCTTGATAGGCTAGCTGTTAAATGACCACTTCCTCCATGTTTATGCCAGAGCTGCCCATCCATTGGTTAAAACTCAGAGGGAAGATGTTTAGTTAGGATCCCAAACCTCCAACCCACTCACCAGTTACCTCTTTTTTTTTTTTTTTTTTGGTTTTTTCG
>CABHPQ010164224.1:20237-31453 GCA_902168405.1 Peromyscus aztecus
CCTCTTCCTCTCCTTCTCCTCTTCTGTTTCTGCCAGGGTCACTGCTGCTGCTGCTGCCGTGTCCTCTTCCTCTTCCCCCTCCTCTTCTGCCTCACCTCCTTCCTCTCCCTCCCCCTCTTCCTCCTTCTTTTCTTCCTCCTTCTCTTTTCAATGGCTTATCTATGGTGGGAGAGGCAGTTGATTTTGGTGCTGTCGGTGGTCAAGGGGCACACAACATCTTAAAACATCATGATTCCTGCAGAGCAGAACTGTAAGCAGTGGAGCACAGTGGGAACTTCAGTTGATGACGGGATGGCCTTTGTCTTCAGTCAAGGGCAGACACAGAGTCCAACAATGGAATGGAAAGCTATGAGAGACTTACGTCAGGGTAAAAATGTTGCCATGGGTGCGTGTGAATGGAGGATGGTGCTGACAGAAGACCCCCACTTAGTTCTGAGCACGGGGAAGGAGTCTGAGATTCTTCATGCTGTGACCATCACTCTCCTTCTCTTAGCCCCAGAGAGTTGCTCTTTGTAGAAATAGCTTTCTCTAGTTGTTCTAAGACAAACCCAATCTTAGGTGTTTTATGTTCAACATACTGGTTTCCTTACAATAAATGCAAAACCTGAGGTATATAGTGTTTACTTGCAAGTTTCATATGGGCTTTTATTTTGTAGTTAGAATTTGAACTCATAGACAGCTGACTTCCAGGTTTGAGCTTTTAGCCACTTCTGAAGTAAGGTTGTGTGACTTAAGTGAAGAACTAAGAGATTTCCTGTGTAATTGAAATGGGACTTTCCCAAATCCATATCATTTTATTACATGCAATATAATGATGCAAAGTCTCCCTGGGTGGAGGCCACATTCCATAGATGAGTTAGGTGTGTCATGGGACCATCTTGAGACTTCTTGTGAAGGAATATTGAACTCATCCTTGTGTCTAACCTCTTACCAGAGAGGAAGTGGGAGGCTGGGGAGATGGGAGGCCTTAGTGACAGCTCCAAGTCTCTAACCCTTGTCTCAGAATCATTGTAAGAGGAAACTTTGCTTCTCCAGAGTAAGCAGACTCTTGCCGTTCTGACTATTGAACCAGTGTTTGTGAAGCTACATGCTTGTCACCTTAAACATTTGGGCTGCGCAGACATCTGCATTTTGTTTTCCTGCTGCAAGACTGATTCCCTCCACAGAAGCAGGTCAGACCATGCACATGGCATCTGCAGAGGCCTCCCTGGTTATAGAGTTTGAGAACATGTTCAAAGAGTTCCTGCTCTCTGATGCACCGCCCCTGCTTTCACAATGCACAACGGCCATTTTTACCTTTAGCTAACTTTTCATATGAAACCCTATCCATTTTGATATTAATAAACATATCCAAGTTCCCTTTTGGTTTGTATTTGCCCAATAGATCTATCTTCATTCTTTTAAATTCATTCGTTGTTCTGACATTTCAAATGTGTCCACACTATTCTATAGACTATAAAGGACAATTGGGTTCTTTTAACCCAAGACAGCAATCTTCTTTAATAGTCCATTTATTACCTGATTGATTTATATCTTTTTTCCTCCCCACCTTCTATTTTCTGTGTCCAGCCTCTCTTGTTCTGTAATAATTGTGCTGACTGACTTTTATTGATTGTCTCTGCTGGCTTATATGTGATTCATCTCACTCCCATCCTTTTTAATAATCATCTTGAAAAATCTAACCCTCGTGCAATAACATCTAGAGCTGCTCAATATGTTCACAGGTCTCAGAAATTTAAGCAACCTTACAAGTTTGGTCCCACCTTACTGCAAGTCATTGTTCAGCCTTTCAATGTCACACACTGCCCCCTCGCCACTTTCTATTGCTGTATGAGTGAGAGTTCTTCAGAGAAACAATGGCAATAGGGAGTGTGTGTGTGTGTGTGTGTGTGTGTGTGTGTGTGTGTGTGTGTGTGTTGGGAGGAAGGGCAAATTTTTAGGGAATGGGCTCATAACTGTGGAGACTGGAATTCCAGTATCTGTAAGATAGGAATGCAAAGTGTCGATCCAGGGAAGAGCTGCAGTTTGAGCTCAAAGGCTGGCTGCTGGCCGAGTTCCCTCTGCTGGGGGCGGGCAGGAAGGTCAGTGTTTTTCTTAAGTCTGCAAGTATTTTGTGGTTTTGGATATTGAAAGTTGTCCCAAACCTCATGTCTTGAAGATTTGGTCCACAGTTCCTGGTGCTACTGGGACACACTGTTTAGGAGGTGGGAGGTGGAGACTAGTTGAAGAAAGTCACTGGGCACGTGTCCTAAAAGAGGGGACTGGGGTTCTCCTTTCTCTCCCTTTCACTTCCTGGTCACCATGAACAGTTTCTTCCGTTAATACTCCTGCTATGATGAGCTGCCTCAGCATGGGCCCAAATGTAATGGAAACAAGCAACTGTAGCCTGAAAGTCAGAAACGCTGGGTCAAAGATTTCCCGTTTCTCATAACTTGATTATCCTTACTATTTAGTTATAGCAGTGTAAAGCTGACAGAAAGGATTAGACGAGGCCCCCTCAAATCATGGAAGTCGATTTGTTTGACTCAGATGTTAATTCCTATAAACAGACTCTCAGAAAAGCATCCATGAGAGCTGATATCGTGGCTCAGCCAAGGGTGCATGCAAAATGAACCATCCCAAATTACCTATACTAACTATGATGTTCACTGCTTTTAGGAATTTACATTTGCTTCTGTGTTCACCACATTTCTTCCTGTCCTGACTAGTTTTTGCCAACTTGATGAAAGTTAGAATCATTTAGGAAGAGAGAACCTCAAATAAAAAAAAATGTTTCCACCAGATTGGCCCGTGTGCAAGCCTATGGGGGCATTTTCTTGATTAATGATTGATGTGGGGGAGGGCCCAGCCATTGAGGGTTGTGCCACTCTTGGGCTCATGGTCCTGAGTTGTATAGGTTGTTTAAGAAAGCTAGTTGACAAGCCATGAGGAGTAAGCCAGTAAGCAGTGTTCCTCTGTGGTATTTGCATCACTTTCTGCCTTCAGGTTCTTATCCAGTTCCTGCCCCACTTCCTCAATGATGGACTGTGATGGGGAAAGGTAAGGAAAATAAACACCTTTTTCCCCAACTTGCTTATGGTCATAGTGTCTCATTACAGCAATAGAAACCCTAACTAGGACACTTCTTAAATCTGATTCATTCTTTTTTTTCAGACTTAAAGTACTCAGAGAAAAAGAAGTATGTCTAGATAAGTTAGTGAATTTAGAGAGAATATGAATATATTTCCCCATATTTAAAAAGGTTCCCCTTACCACAACCAATAAAAGTTTACTTAAAATTGCTTAAAATTAAAATGCTTTGAAAATTATTTTATGTCGTTAGACTTTAAGGCTGTCAAAAATGTCTGCTTTCCCATGGCTAAGATCAAAAACACAAATGAAAGTTTATGCTGGAGAGGATGTGTAGCAGGGGTAATACTCCTCCTCTGCTGGTGGGAGTGCAAACTTGTACAGTCATTTTGGAAATCAATATGGTGGTTTCTCAGAAAACTGGGAATCAAAAGACCCAGGTGTATCACTTTTGGGCATATACTCAAGGATGCTCAATCACACCACAGGGACACTTGCTCAATTATGTTCATAGCAGCATTATTCATAATAGCCAGAACCTGGAAACAATCTCGAAGCCCTTCAACTGAAGAATGGATAAAGAAAATGTGGTACATTTGCACAATGAAATATTACTCAGTTGTTAAAAAACAATGACATCATGAAACTTGAAGGCAAATGAATAGAACTAGAAAAAAACCATCCTGAGTGAGGCAACCCAGACCCAGAAAGACAAACATTACAGTGTACTCATTCATACGCGGACATTAGCTGTAAAGTAAAGGATAACAATGCTACAATCCACAGACCCAGAGAGACTAGATTGATGACTACCCCAATTGTCATCAGAGAGCCTTCATCCAGTAACTGATGGAAACAGATGCAGAGACCCACAGCCAAGCACTGGGTGGAGCTTGGGGAAATACTGCTGAAGAGAGGGAGGAAGGATTGTAGGAGCCAGGGGAGTCAAGGACGTCACAAGGGAACCCACAGAAACAACTAACCTGGGCTCATTGGAGCTCACAGATTCTGAACCGACCTAGGCCCTCTACCTATGTGTGACAGTTGTGTAGCTTGGTCTACTTGTGAGACTCCTAGCGGTGGAAGCAGGGGCTGTCCCTAACACTTTGGCTGGCTTTTGAAAATCTGTTCCTCATGCTGGGTTGCCTTGTCCAGTCTTAAGACAAGGGGGAGGAGCTTAGTCCTACCTCAACTTGATATGCCATGCTTTGTTGACACCTATGGGAGGCCTGCTCCTTTCTGAACAAAAGCAGAGGAGGAGTGGACTGTGGGGGGATGGGAGGAGAGGAGGGAGGGGAAACCGCTTGGGATGTAAACTAAACGAATACATTTATTAATAAAAAAAGACAAACATGTCTGCTTTCCGTCTTTTTTCCTCTTGTCTATATTCCCCTTCCTGCTTGCTGTCCTTCCCTTTTTAGAAACACTCTCCCCGCTTTAACCCTAAATGCTTATGATCTCTAACATATGGATATATTCTGTAGTTTCATTATAATGAATGAAGATATGGCCATTTTATTTATCATATTGAAACTATGCTTACCTAAGAATCATGTTTTTGATGTCTGAAAAATTATGCAAAATGTTCAGATGTTATTTCAAATAATGCCTCTTCATTAATTCTTCCTGAGATTCGTTACACTCAGTTGTTGATTCCTACCCTCTCTTTCATATTTTCTGTTTCTGCAAATTTCTGTATTACAGTTGGACTTGTGCCTTCACACAGGCTATTAGTTGACTAAATCTTTGTATATGATGAAGTTTAGCTTGAACTAACATTTATATCTTAAAATTTAAGTTTTATTTGTTATTGTGTATTTCACATTTGTTAGTATTATTATTTTAGAGAAGATCTCACTACACTGGCCATAGTTTCTAAGTCAGAATCTTGACATGCCCTTTGAGTGCTGGGATTACAGGGATGTAGCAATACACTGGCTATACTTGTAACAATTGAATCATTAATTTCAAAGCCTTTACTTTCAGTTCCTAGAAGTTCAGCTTTTTCCTTTCCAAGTCTTCATATTTTTAATAATATCTTATACTTAAAAAATATTTTCCATTGTTTGATGGTTCTGGAGATTGTTCCCAGTGTCTGGCATGTGTTGGAGAGATTTCCTACCACTGAGAAATCAACTACAGCCATGCTTTGTATTCTATTATTCCTTGAATATCTCTTTTACATTTGGAGTCTTTTATACATATAATTTTGTAGTGTTTTCAGGATCTAGAGATTTGAAAAATTTTTTTAACCTCTAGAAAAATGTCTGTGTATGTAACTAGAGTTTCCCGCCTGGCCCACAGTCAGGACAAATCTCTGTCACCCGCCAGTCCCACAGCCGCTCAGACCCAACCAAGTAAACACAGAGACTTATATTGTTTAAACTGTTGGCCTAATGGCTCAGGCTTCTAGCTATCTAGTTCTTACATCTTAAATTAATCCATTCTATAAATCTATACCTTGCCACGTGGCTCGTGGCTTACCGGCATCTTCACATGCTGCTTGTCATGGCGGTGGCTGGCAGTGTCTCCCTCCTCCTTCCTGTTCTCTCAGTTCTCCTCTCTGTTAGTCCCACCTATACTTCCTGCCTGGCCACTGGCTGATCAGTGTTTTATTTATTGAACAATCAGAGCATTTGACATACAGACCATCCCACAGCATGTGTGTGAGGAAAAACCATCAATACTCTTAATTACTGTGGATACTGCATGCTACACAACCAACCTTGCCAGGTAAGATGTGCTTGTTAGTGTTATAGCAGCATGGACATGACTATTATGGGGGTATCCAATTGCTGTATGGTTGGTTTTGAAGCTGTTGCTAAAATTCCTTCCTAAGGGAGACACAAACAAGGTCTACCTCTTCTCCTGAGGTCTCAATGTCAAATCAAGGCATGGCTGCCAGAATTCACGTTGGAACTAGAGTTTATTGGGCTTCCTCACAGGTGAGAGGTTACTCGTGGGAGTGTGGGTATCATAGTTAAGGTTGCTATTGCTGTGAAAAACACCATAACTAAAAAGTAACTTGGGGAGCAAAGGTTTCATTTTGCTCACCCTTCTACAACCTAGTTCAAAGTCAGGGCAGGACTTTGAGGAAGGAACTGAAGCAGAAACCATTGGGAGTACTCCCTACTGGCTTGCTCCTCATAGTGTTCTCATCCTGCTTTCTTATATACCCCAGGGCCATCTGCCCTGAGGTGGCACCACCCACAATGGACTAGGTTCTCCCACATCCATCAGTAATTAAGATGTCCCACAGGCTCACCTACAATTCCATCTTATGTAGGCATTTTTTTCAACTGCATTTCCCTCCACTCAGATAACTATAGCTTGTGTCAAGTTGACAAAAAAAAAATGATCACAACTGATGCCTGTCGACTTGACACACAAACATCAAATTATCCCAGCTACAATCTTTTCTTTTTCCTTTATCCCCAGATGCCATATTAATATCACAATATAAAGCTTAATGTAGCTTTAAAAGTCCCATACTCTTTAAAAATTCAAACAGTTTGAAAGTTCAATACCTTTAAAACAGCCTCTAACTATCCCAAGTTATCCAAATTCCAATCTCTTTAAAATTCCAAGGTGTCTTCACTGTGGGCTCCTGCACAATAAAAATTAAGTTACATGCTTTCTTACTCAAAGGGGAAGAACCAGGGAACAATTACATTCAAATGGAAGCAAAACTGAATCCCAGCAGTATGAAACTCATTGTTAGACTTCTGGGACCCACCCTCGATCCTCTGGGCTCCCAAGGACTTCCTCGGCAGTCCCACATCTCCGTCTTTGCCGTCACAGCGTTCCTCGTCTGCTCCAGAGCTGGGGCTGAACTTGGGAGTTGTCCCATGACACTGGAGTCTCAAGTATTGGCATGGCCACTGCAACTGGGCTGAGCCTTCACAAATGGCTTCTCTGGACCTCTCTTCAAGGACTCCACTCCTGCCGCATGGTGACAAGCCTCAGCTTCTCTTCATGACCCCTTCAATCCTGGGGCTTCTACTTCAGCTGTGGCTTCACATTCACCAATGGCTTTTCCTGGATTTTCATGGCACCAAGCCTTAGCTGTTCTCCAAGAACTCTTCATGCCTTCAAAAAGCCGGCAAGAACTGAACGACTGCTACATATTGCCAACTTTGGCTGCCAGCATGAGATGCAGCCTTGGCTGCCTCTACATCACAACTTCTATGTGCTGACCCTGAGAAAATATCCTCAGAAGATTTCTTCTCAACCATGCTGGTCTCTTCTTAATCATAGTTTATTCTTCATCCCCCAGTTGACCATATTGACAGTTCCAGGAAAGCTAAAGTTTCATTTTAGGGGGTTTGGTCTCTTCTTAATCATAGCTGATTTCTCAGTCCTTGATGATCAGAACCACAGATTCTTAATTTGAAATATCAAGCAGCCCATCAGAAGAAGGAATTCCAAGAACTTCCCTCTGAAACTTCACAACCAGGTCTCCTCTGCTGCATCGCTCCTAGCCTTCTTATTTTTTTCAAACTCTCACAGAACACCACATCAGCTCTGGACACTCAATGGCCTTTTCAACCCATAGTTCAGAGGACACCACAATCCTCCCCAAGACACATTGTCAGTCTGTTGCAGCGACATCACATTACCTGGTACCAATTTCTGTCTTCGGTAAGATTTCTATTTATTTATGTTCTATTTACTTCTATACTGCTGCGACAAAGCATCATGACCAAAGCGACTACTAAAAGAAAGAGTTTAATTTGGCTTACAGTTACAGAGGGGGTTAGGATCCGTGATTGGGGGAGGGGGGCAATGGCATGGGGGTAGGAATAGCTGAAACTTCCTATTTTGATCCACAAATGAGAGATAAGGAGAGAACACTAAGGATAGCATGTGTCTTTCAGAGCCTGCCCACCTCCAGGGTCTCACTGTTCTAGTGCTGTGAAGAGACAGCATGACCACGGCAACCCTTATAAGACGAAGCATACAATTAGGAACTGGCTTATAGTTTCAGAGGTTTAGTCCAGTATCGTCATGGCTGGGAGCAAGGTGGCATTAATGGTAGTCATGGTGCTGGAGAAATAGCTGAGAACTCTATATCCTGATACGTAGGCAGCAGAAACAGAGAGAGAGAGAGAGAGAGAGAGAGAGAGAGAGAGAGAGAGAGAGAGAGAGACTGGGTTTGGCACGGGCTTTTTAAACCTCAAAACCCACCCCAGTGACACACTTCCTCCAATAAGGCCATACCCACTCTAACAAGACCACACCTCCTAATCTTTCCCAAACAACTCCACTAATTGTTGACCAGACATTCAAACATGGGGGCCATTCTCAGTCAAACCACCATACCTAGTGACACATCTCCAACAAGACCATGCTTCTTAATCCTTCCCAAAGAATTCTACCACCTATGGACCAAATATTCAAACATTTGAGCCTATGAGAGCCATTCTCATTTAAACCACCACACTGTGATAAATATCTTGGGGAGCAAAAGGTTTATTTTGCTTGTACTTCCATATCACAGTCCATCACTGAAGGAAGTCAGGAAAGGAACTTGAGACAGGAACAGAAGGAGAAGCCATGGAGGAATGCTTTTGCCTCCTGGCTTATTCCTCCTTGCCTGCTCATCCTGCTTTTGTACGCACCCATGATTATTTGCCCAGGAGTAACACTACCCACAATAGGCTGGGATCTAATTAAGACAATGTTCCATAGGCTTGCCTACAGCTAGATATTATGGAGGTATTGTTTTTCAGTTCCGGTTTCCTCCTCTCAGGTGACTCTAGCTTGTGTCAAGTTGACAAAAATCTAGCCAGCACAGCGAGTACTCCTCCTCACAAAAGGCTGAAGCAGGAAAGACTTTCTAGCATGAATGAAGGCTTCCAAGCAGCTGCATAGATGAAGTCCCCCTCCCCTATACTTCATCTGCTTATATATTCTATCCCCAACCAAGGTCATATAGAATTAACTCAAAGGCTTCCTAGTAGCTGCATAGATGGAGTCCCCTTCCCTATACATCATCTGCTTCTATAGTCTATTCCCCTCCCCTCAAAAGGCCACATGCAATTAAGGCAAAGGCGCATCCAACAGGTGGAAGTGAATGGCTGGATATCAAGGTGAGGGTCTCTTAACTTTCCCTAACTCTCCATGAAAGGATGTAAACAGTCAACAAGCCCAGCTGGGATAATCCTTTTGCAAAATGGGTACAGCCGAACTACCCAAGATGATGGTTACGTGACTTGGAGGACAGGCACACCTGCTTTGCAGTAGGACATTCACAGCTGGGACCATAAACCTGGGCAAAAGCTCACAGCCCATAGGACCTCATGGGAAAACTACTATCATTGTTTTGCTATGTGGACATGTTCTTATCAAATTGCCTTCTAGACATTTATGTTTATGTAGATATATTAACACTGCTCTCATCTTTGTTTAGACAAGCTACTTTTTTACAGTTAGGGATGGTAGTTAATGTAAAGACTCATTACATTAGTTGAAGTCCTGAGAACACCTGACTGTTGATCATTGCTAAGTGGGACATCCGTGGCAGCCCCTCTGAAGGTCAAAGAACATTACAGAAGAGGGTGCAGAGAGAATGTAACAGGTGACAAAGGGGAGGAGTGTTGTCAAAAACTCTCTTCTAGATAGGACGTGGCTGTTGCCACTTATGAGCACACAGCAACCTTGATTATCTTACAGGACTGGGCCTGTCAGCATGCCATCCTGTAAGTTGGATGGACTCACAAGGTCCCACCCATCCCTGAAGAAGATAAGCAGTTAAGGGTTGCTGGGGATGGGGAGACATTTTACTCTGGGATGCAGATGCCATTAAGTAGCTAACACTCCTGTAAACATCCTCTCTTTCATGCTCATGGGAACAACCCTAACTAAACTCACCGACTTAAAAACAGTCATGGACATAGAAGGGATGGGCTAGCCAGGAAGAGAAAGAGTGGGGTGGAAGGGACGGAAGAGGGTAATGAAAGTAGATATGATTAAAATACATTATGTAGATGTATGACAATGTCAATGAGACCCATTATTATGTATAATTCATTTGTGCTATGAAATACAAAAGATAAATATAAATGTTTTTATAAAATAAGACAAAAGATTGTTCTTTATTGTACCTGCCTCAGTAGTTCATTCTGGATTGTGACCCTAGAAGCCTATAATTTGGGGCTTAAGAAATCTTAAGTTAGACTTTCTTTATGCTCTGTGCGTTGTTTACTGATTTGCCTGGCTTGTGTTGGAGGCGCACACCCAAAGAGAGATTCTTCATCTTGAGGGAGTTCTAGACCAAGGAGGAAAGACACATCTTAGGCTCAAACCAAGTACCTATATGGTTATATGCTCAGAAAAGTTCAAGTTCTTCCTTTTGTTAAACATTTATTTTTATTTTTTGAACTTAAAATGTAGTTACATCAGTTCGCTTTCCCCTTTTTTCCTTCAAAATCTTCTCATGAACTCCCTTTGCTCCCTCTCAAATTCATGACCTTTATTTCTTTAATTGTTGCTTTACACACACACACACACACACACACACACACACACACACACCCCTAAATATATAAATACAAACTGTTCACTCCTTATAATATTACTTGTATGTATATGGCTTTACAACTCCTGGTACCTAAGGCTCAGGGATCATTGCCGAAGAAGGGACAGGGAGATTGTAAGAGCCAGAGGAACAGGAAGTTTGTTGTGAGACTGTCTCCTTGGAATGTCATGGAGACCCATGAACTCTTGTCAGCAAGGCTGCCTAGACGTGATGTAATTAAGGACAACACCAACAGACATGCTTAGATGGAGAGGGAAATATCATGGGGCCTCAACTCTAGACTAAGGAATGCTTAGAGGGGGAGAAATTAGTCTTCCCAGGGAGGATCCCCAAAATGTTGGCTACCAAGTGGTCAGTCCTGAAGTTCCTCCATCTTTAACTAAAGGTCTGCATGCCACATTCCTGTTCTGGCATACGTGTTAGAATTTAAATAGTTCTGTAGTTCCAGGACTGGCAAAGGATGATGATTTTACTACCCACCCCTCCTTTTTTTTGGACATCTGGGCTTTTCCTTTACCTGTGTATAAAATCAGACGTTTGTTTAAAGGCTCTCTTTCTCTCTTTTTTCTCTTTGTTTCTTTCTTTTGACAGGGTGTCATATATATAT